>MJUT01052187.1:346530-358701 GCA_002080005.1 Gigantidas platifrons
CGGTTCTTTTCCCTCATGTATAGGTGTCGGTTCTTTTCCCTCATGTATAGGTGTCGGTTCTTTTCCCTCATGTATAGGTGTCGGTTCTTTTCCCTCATGTATAGGTGTCTGTAGTCAATTTTGGCTACTCTGTTAAGGTCATTTGCCAAAGGCTTCTAAACTATTTGGCTTTGATATATTTTGGTTTTTGGCATACCTGATGATTACCATCATAAGGTAATATTTTATAGTTAATTAATAAATATATCATTATATGATGATATCATAATATTATAATTTTGTCTATTTTTACGGTACCTGATTTTGAATAAACAAATCCATTCTCTTTTTTGGGTAATCTTGTTTGGCAATTTTCTGTAAGGCATCTGTTAGGAAAGGTGTTGGCTGATCTATAAAGACTGACAGCTGTACTGTTGGGTACTCATCCTCCTGAATAAAATACAAAACAAAATCATTAATATACACGAACTTCTAATTAAAACAATTCTTAATAAAGGTCAAGAATTAGATCACGCATGCACTACCTTCTTTTAGTGAAATTTACAACCTCAATACGGTGAAACCTAGGGTTTCCTCTGGGTTGAATTTTTTTTGAGCCAACACTTGAGCCAAAAACTAAATTTTTGAGCCACTTTAAAAGATAAATGACAAGTTTCTTAAAATTATATGAAAACAATTCACGAACTGACAGAGAGAAGTCATTCACCCGAGACCATTAATTAACACCTTTGTTTGACTTACCTTTTATGTATTTTACAAGTTAATTATCCTATCAACAGATAAACATTACGAACAGCTGCTTATCGATTTTCTGTCACTTGATCAGTTCATGGGTAACATTCGAAGCTTTCCGAATAGCGTTATGGGCATTCCGAAGTAACGAACTAGAAAATGACCGCCACAACAGACGATGAACATTCGAAATCTTTTGCGCCACATTTTTGAGCCAAAGTAAATATTTTATCGCCAAAATCATAGATTTTTCGCCAAATGCGCAAATGGCGCATGCCAGCAGAAACCCTGGTGAAACCTGTCTAAACCGAAATCATGTATAAACCGAGGTTTAAATAAAGATCCAATGTAGGATATCTTTGTTAATTTGACCTGTATAAACATCTATCTACTCTGAACACAAAAGTTGGTTCCAAGACAGTTACAAGTTACACTGTATTTTTATTATCGCTTTAATAACCTTGAAAACTATTAATTTAAGAACAAAGCACTGTATTTACATCTACCTAATATGCAATCAGTGTCTAACACTGCAAATATTGTAAGTTCTACTTCAGCCTGTGGTGAAGTGTATTAATGGAACCAACTTATTGTGATTGCAAGAGAATCATAACAGGTCAGTGGTTTTATTCTGGAACTCTGGGGTCCATTGTTGAACTTGTGATTAAGCTACTGTAAACCAGAAAATTTTCGCACCGTCTTTTTTTTTGCGATTTACTGACGAAATCCACATTCGCGCTGTTTTAAATTTGCAGTTCACAGACAACCTAAAGTGATAAAATGTATACGGTATTATTTAGACAAAAACATGCTGTGTCATATTTTCCTGACGGTAAAGATATGCCTTGATCTTTCTTAGGTAGTTTGACCACATCATCGAATTGTTTGTACAATTAATTAAAACTGTTTGATACTGGTTTAATTAATCCTATGCGAGATCGATAAATGACGATTCCCCCATACGGCTTTAACTATACTTACGCATTTTGTGAGTAGTTTTCTTACTTGAGTTTTGAATGTTAAAGAGGAACAATGTATAAATTTCTGATATAAACGTCGACGTCAAAATCAAGAAACTGGATAAATTTGAAATCAATCTGAGGTTAAGTGTCATAAAGCCAATACACGCACGCTGGCTTGTAAACACTCACACAATTATTAGACAGAACTGACTTGATCAAAAGTGCATTCGAGGCCGCCAGCATTGTTGTTAATCAGTAAACTCTTTGATCCGTGACAAGTAACAGGTGTGGATTAACGGTTGAAGTGTGACATGTTTACACAATACTTACTGTTTATTGTGCTAATCAAATGTCAATTGATGTTTTAATATCTTAACAAGCTTATAAATAATAAATTTTGTATCATTTTATTTTGTATCTAATAATTTATTTTATCCTACGTAGAACATCGCTGTGCATCCGACGTCTGTGTATAAATGGTCATGCTTTTTTCTCCTGATTTATCTATGAAAAATTGTCGGAGTTGGCATTTCCTTGAAATATTCTATTCTACTTACTAGTATTTTCCCTTTCTTGAAATATTCGCAACAGTTTTATTTTCACGCTTCCAGTGTTACCGCGAAATTAAAACTGCCGCAAAAATTACCCAGTTTACAGTAATCATATGATTAGCCATAATTACAAGATTCATTCCTAATCACATAATTAACTAATTCAATAATTAAATATGATTGTTGATGCATTGATTAAATTTGAAATCAGCAACAAAATTTAATCATTGCCCAAGACAAGTATGGGAATAGGAATTAATTATGTAATTTTGGCTAATCATGTGGTTAGTTTAATCACAAGTTCAACAACATACCCCAGGTTTCCATTAAAAAAAACTGACCACAATTTAACTGATATATCGTAGAAAATGGCATTAAACGATTTGATAACAGCTGTTTAAACATGTGACTGGAATGTAGTTTATAGTTCTTACGAGATCTATCTCCAAACATAAAATGTCTAAGATATTCCTTTGTTAAATGAGCAAAATGACAATCATCCTAATAACATAGATAAGATCTGGTATTTAAGGGTAAGAAATCCTGTTGTTCAATAAATACATCTACGTATAAATTAACCAAAAATCTTCTTTAAATAATAAAAAAAAAATTAACTTTTATTTTAAATATGATATAAAGGAGGGGGTTATGGTGTTTAATGCCACTTTCAACAATATTTCCTTCCTCCACCGCTAAAACTGGTCGCCATGATATAGCTGGAATATTGTTGAAAGTGGCGTTAAAATACCAAAAATCAAAATCAAATCAAATCAACAATATTTCAGCTATATTGTGGCGGTTAGTTTTATTGGTGGAGGAAACCTAAGTACCCGGAGAAAACCATCGATCGGTCGTATGTCATAGACAAACTTTACCACATAATGTTGTATTGATTACATCTCGTCTGAATGATATTCGAACTCACAATGTTAGTGGTGATAGGAACTGATTGCATGGGTAGTAATAAATCCAACTACCATACGATCATGACCACGACGATCCCCTGGCATAAAGGAAAGAGAATTTATGGCATCAATTCTCTGCCTTTTGAAAAATAGACCATACTTTATACTTGTTACACAATTTTCCAAAGCTTTGTTTCAAACTCTACACACAGAGTGTGGAGCATCTTGAGGAAGGAGATTAATTACAATTATGATAATACCTTTAATCCTTTCAAACTTATTGTGTTACGATTGCATGATAAACATCCGTGACTGCTGGTCCACCCATCTACTAGATAATTAGCCAAGCGGTTGAATTCACCCTGAATATTAAAGTACAACATAGAATAAATAATGATTAAAAGTACAACATAGCATAAAGTAATTATTATTATATTTTGCAGTTTATGTCTAACTATTGAAAGTACACAGCAAAAGTTTCAAAATAGCATAAAAAATATCATTTTGATCATAAACTCTCTTTATTCTTTATAATTTGATGATTTGATTTGATTTTGATCTTTGGTGTTTTAACACCACTTTCAACAATATTTCAGCAATATCATGGCGACCAGTTTTAGTGGTGGAGGAAGCCGGAATACCCGGAGAGAACCACCGACCATGGGCAAGCAACTGGTAAACTTTATCGCTGGCGGTTGCGAGTCGAGTGCACCCTTTTTTGTAATTTACAAAGCCGGGTGCGAACCCACGACATATTAATTTGAAATTGACCAAAAGCTTACTAGTGTTAAACATTGTTAAATAGCAAATATACAAACAAATTACTATTTTTTTTATATTCTGACACAATATTTCATAATACAGTGTATGATTATTATTTAATGCCAAATGAGCAATTTTTCATCTATGTCATGGAGAGAACAAGTTACATTTTGATGAGATGATAATGATGTCAGCTCACTGAAACAACAGTCCGCAGGAAGAGATGTCGCTCCACACATTATACTGATTCAGAGCCATCCAGTCTTCGTTCTTACTCCTTAGTGTTAGTGCTGCTTACTTAGCGGAGATGCAACAAATACCAATGTCAAAGTCTTTGGTATGACCCGACCAGGGTGTGAACCCAGGATTACATAATATATGTATCATACAAATTTTTTTTATATATGTTCCACTCCTTCATGTGTAACACACATTTTTTGCTTAAAAAATATAATAAAAAAAAAATTCAAAATTATTGCCACCAAATTATATGCTAAAAATGTATCAAATGTAAAAAAAAGTTTGAAAATTCCAATATCTCAAAAAATTAAAATACTGATGAAAAGACATGCCTCCTATGTCCCTGAAGTGAAAATTAAAAAAAAATTTGAACAATAGCCAACAAATGTACCTGACAAGAGTCTGACATCAAAATAGCCCAGGATGGGACCAAATAAAATATAATCACCAAATACCATTGGTATGAAATTTTAGATTTTTATCTACCAGAGGAATAGAATAAATGGTTTGCTTTATGGTGTTGAATGCCACTTTCAACAATATTTCAGTTATATCGTGGCAGTCAATTTATTGGTGAAGGACACCAGAGTACCTGGAGAAAACCACAAGTCACTGACAAACTTTATCACCTAATGTTGTATCGAGTACACCTCTTCTAAGTGAGATTAGAACTGACAACATTAGTGGTGATAGGCACTGATTGCATAGATAGTTGTAAATCCAACTACCATATGATCATGACCATGACAACACCCGAATTTTTTTTTTTTAAACTTTTAAGATTTTTATTTACCAGAGGAATATAAATGTTCTTCAAATCTTTTTATAGAGTATTGTGTATAAATAGTTGAGAAATGTCTTTGATCTCAAAACTTTGAAATTTTCCCCTTTTTATCATTAATAGACACTATGTACAAAATATTTATACTCACCACAAGACTTTTCATCTTTAGAGGGAAAAGTAATTTATTTACTCATATTCTGATTTCAATAACAAGAAAAAACATTTGAAGAGCTAAATGTTATTTTTGACACAGTGAGTGATTGTTGTTTAATGCCAAATGAGCAATTTTTCAGTTATTTCATGGCAAGAATAAGCTGCATTCGATGAGATGATGAAGTCTGTTTTGTACTAGACCAACACGCTTAGTTGGATTTTCATAGTGCTAGCTCACTAAAACAACAGTCCACGGATAGACATGCTGCTCCACTCCGACACATTATTCTGATTCTGAGCCAACCAATCTTCGCCCTTTCTCCTTAATGCTGCATGCTTAGCGGAGAGGCAACAAATACCAATCTAATAGTCTTTTATTTTTATCAACCAAACTCGATGTGGTTACATTATATTTTTTACACAAATTGATACCGTATTTTACGAACGATAGGTCGATATTTTTTTTCCTCAACACGCTGGCTTCGACCTATTGTCCACATCGACCTATACAAGGATGAAGTTGAAAAATCTGAAATCACTAAAAAAAAATCTCGATAAAAATGACGATTTTGTTGACAGTATACCTTTATTTTGCTGTAGGTTTTTTTCCTGAATAAGAAGACTGAAATTATCGATGTTCTTGGTGTTATTTTTTTTTAATTAAAGCAATAAAAATATACTAACACTAACAGGGGGTGCAATTCCGGGAATAAAATGTTCAACATCCGAAAAAAAAATCAATATTCAATGATCGAAAAATGAAGTGTTAACGAAAATCAGTTCAATATTGTATTGTATAATAAAAAATTATATACTATAAAAAATGTATGTTGTTGAAAAAAAAATCACAGGGTGGATCGTTTATAAAATTATTATCACAAAATATCTAAATATAGCTAGTTATAGGCCTATAGCTTTCCATCAAACACGAGGGGTACCGAACATGAGCATGCGCACGAGGTTGTAGTAAAACATGGCGGTTGCAATATTATATCTCACAATATACACGTGGTGAACAAGCTTTTTATACTAAATGTACTGGAAAATAATTATCGATTTCGTTAAACTATAATGTTCCACACTTGAATTGGTCAATTAGGAACAAATAAAATAATCACCATGAGATAATCAACACAGGTGAACCTCTGTCAGCACTTATACTGATCAGCTGATTGAAAATTTACTGGACCGAGACAATCACATAAATTGTGTACTAATAATTGAACACAGTTTAAAGGTGTGTCAATAAAACTGCACAAAGTGATACATTGTTTTGACAGCTTAATTATTTTATTGTATGAACATCCGTTTACCATCTATTGTGACACCCACAGATGGCCTGATTTGAATGTCGTCGATGTCTGGGTTTATAAACCGGACTCGTCATAAAAAAACACACAAACATAAGTTTAAAAACAAAATTTTATTTAATTTAACTTTCATAATTATTTCTTTTATGACACATAAGAATAGTATTCTTGAATTAATACTTGCATATACTTACCGAAGAATGTTATAGGACAAATGTTTACCGATGTAAAAAAAAAAAAAAAAAAAAAAAAACCTGTTCGATGTGACGATATTTACCCAAGTTGTCATCGGCATCCTCGACCTATGGAATGCTTCGACCTATCTTAGTATTCCCCAAAAAATTTAGCCGAAAAGCAGCAATTCGACCTATAGTCCGTAAAATACGGTAAATACCTCATGGCAAAACAGAAATGATTTTTCTCCAAAAGAGAGAAATATTACTTTGAACCATGAACGGATAATTTTTTATTACTCTAATTTATCAAAACATAACCTACTTTTATTGGTCCATTTCCATGAATAATTAATGGTACTGTCCCTGTTTTCATGTTATATAAATAACTATGCTCTCCTTTAGACTTCAAAATGGTATTATCTAAAATATAATTATAAATAGTATCATAACTTTCTCAACCAAACATAACAAAAATAATGTTATAATATTATCTGATAGGGTCCTATGTTAAATTTGCCTTGTGGTGGCAGCCATCTTCAATTTAAAATCGACACAAAATATTTTGTAAAGGAATATCCAATGATTATTCATGTACTATTTAGGCTTAATAATATTTCCGTTTTTGCGGAGAAAAAAAATTATTTTTCCATATTGTCCTATGTTAAATTTTGTTTTGTGATGTTGGTCATCTCCGATTTCCGATCTGACAGCTACGATATAACTGAAATATGGTTGAAAGTGGTGTTAAACACCATAACCCTAACCCCAATTATAATATCATATTAAGTCATAAAAAGTCAAATCAGTGATATACAAATTTATCATTTGAAATATTGTTTTCAGTTGAGCAAGAAATTTTTAGTACTGTAGAGGCCTAAAAACTAAGAAATGTAATGATCTTGTATCTCCCTGACCAGTCGTAAAAGACAAATGTCTTAAAAATTGTCCTAAATAATATGATGTCCATCAATCTCAGATATGAATAAAAATATGAATGATGTAAATTTTTTCCCCCAAAAAATCTTATTCATCAATAAATTGCAGTTGTAATAAAAATGGCCCAATCAGGCTCCTTCTTTTTCTCTTTATGTTAAGAACCTACCAAGAGCACCATTCAAGTTCTGGAATATTTCTGACTTTGTATCTAACTTCATTTTCCATTTATTCTACAAATAGATTTAAAAAAGATAAACATGTCACACCAAATTTATAGTCCATGGATTGCAACAATTTGATTTTCTAATAAGACCAAATATGGGACGGGTCTGAACATGTGTTGCTGCACAATGCTGACATTTTAATGGTCACATTTTGGGAAAATGCAGTATATTATGGAAGTGTACAACATAAACAGTGTATTACAAGTGAGCAGTGTGGTAAAACATTGGATTTACATTACTGGTACATATATGTAAATTATGAAGAAATCACTATATGGCTTACACATTCAAAATATGTTAAATCTTTTTTTCAAAATTAAAAGTCGTTTATGATCCAAAAAATATCAATTTGTGTTCTAGTTTTTTAACAATTTTTAAATCAAATTTATTACATAGATATATTTTTGTTATGATCATAAATAAATCAAACGTGACTTACCCTGAGATTTTTGTCAAGGAAGATTTTGGTATAATATAACTGATCATCGTCCATATCGTAGATATTTTTATGATTAATTATCTCTACAATGTCTTTGGCAATACCTATGAACCCTGTAAAAAATAAATAACATACAAGACTGGTATTTTTCAGTGTTCGATTTATAAAAAAAAGTTGATATGTAAGTAAATCTGTGAAAATATTGAAACTTTCTGCTTGTTCCCAGGATAGGTTATACAAAAAAGTTACTTGTCCACACAACATCCATACAAAACATAACAGAGACCCATTAAAAACTGTTTTTTAGCAGAACAAAAATTTATATATAGAACTGCTATGGTTATTTTCATTTATTCATCTTTTATGCAAAGTTCACTGTAAACTATATACAGTCAACCCTATCTTATGTGAGCTTCCAAGGTAACAGTGAAATATGGTCACATAAGACAGGTGGTTACTTAATACAGGTTTAATTGATATGAAATGCACTGTGAAGTGAAATAAAAATTAAAGTCACATAATACAAGTTATTGCTTAATAGAGGTGGTCATTAATACAGGTATGACTGTAACTGTATGTTATGGATCTAACTTTATTTGTTCACAAAATTTTTAATTCTCATATACATTGTATATAGCAGACCTGATTTTACGAGGACAACAAAAAAGCGGAAATCAGCAATCAGAAGTATTGAATATACTATAACTAGAGGCTCAGCACTGAGCTGAGCCTGTGTCGCTCACCTTGCATTCTGCTCTGAAGAAACTTAATACAGAACATTCCATAGCCTATAGGTGCTTCCCACAGGCCTCTACATTAACATTTTTTTAAACATGTTCCTTCGGACATTACTAACTAAAACGAGTTGCAAGTCAAAATCATTTGGTCTTGTTTTATACTCGGCTATAAAAAAAACGTCCGGTAGGGGATGGGGATGACCTTGGGCCTCAACTCTTGGGGCATTTAATTTATCTATTCACCCTGATCATAAATATATATGACTTGGGGGAGGGCATCTCAACCATTAAAAAGTTCACCTCAGGTAGGGGGTGGGGTATGACCCCCGGGGTCTGAGCTATAAGGCATTTAATTTGCCTAGTCACCCTGATCATAAATATATATAGCTTAGGGGTGGGGATCTCAACTATTAAAAAGTTCGCTTCAGGTAGGGGGTGGGGTAAGACCCCCTGGGGCCTGAGCTATAAGGCATTTAATTTGCCGTCACCCTGATCATAGATATATATGGTTTAGGGGTTGAAATCTCAACCATTAAAAAGTTCACTTCAGGTAGGGGGTTGGGTATGACCCCCGGGGCATGAGCTATAAGGTATTTAATATGCCTAGTCACCCTGATCATAAATATATAGGTTTAGGGGTGGGGATCTCAACCATTAAAAAGTTCACTTCAGGTAGGGGGTGGGGTATGACCCCCGGGGCCTGGGCTATAAGGCATTTAATTTTCCTAGTCACCATGATCATAAATATATATGGTTTAGGGGTGGGGATCTCAACCATTAAAAAATTCACTTCAGGTAGGGGGTGGGGTATGACCCCCTGGGGAATGAGCTATAAGGCATTTAATTTGCCTAGTCACCCTGATTATAAATATATATGGTTTAGGGGTGGGGATCTCAACCATTAAAAAGTTTACCTCAAGTAGTGGGTGGGGTATGACCCCCCAGGGCCTGAGCTATAAGGCATTTAATTTGCCTACTCACCCTGATCATAAATATATATGATTTAGGGGTGGGGATCTCAACCATTAAAAAGTTCACTTCAGGTAGGGGGTGGGATATGACCCCCCAGGGCCTAAGCTATAAGGCATTTAATTTGCCTAGTCACCCTGATCATAAATATATATGGCTTAGGGGTGGGGATCTCAACCATTAAAAAGTTCACTTCAGGTAGGGGGTGGGGTATGACCCCCATGGGGCCTGAGCTATAAGGCATTTAATTTGCCTAGTCACCCTGATCATAAATATATTTGGTTTAGGGTGGGTATCTCGGTCACATCTTTTTTATACAGATTCATTTCAACTGTATTATACTAAAAGTAAATTATATTTAAATTAGAGTTATCTCTCTTTCCACAGATTAAATTGGAGTTATCTTTCTTTCCACAGAAAACAGATTTGTTTAGAAAGCATACAATCATAAAAATGAATTGCATGTGGCGGCCATGTTTGTCAATGGATCGGGACGAAATGAGCAATCATTATAGAGGACCTTCCATAGATGCTTCCTACCAAGTTTCAATTCATTTGGCTTAGGGGTTTCAGAGGAGAAGATTAAAATGTGAAAAGTTAACGGACGACGGACGCCAAGTGATGGCAAAAGCTCACATTGCCTTTGGCAAGGTGAGCTAAAAAAAGGAGTTGTAACGGTAAAATCCAGAATAAAAAAAAGCGGAATTCCGCTTTAAAGCGGACGGAAATCAGGTCTGATATTATAGCCCCAAATTAAGAAATTTGTGGAATTTAAAAATTATTAGGTAAAAATATCTTTTAACCACATCATAAAAAAGTTAAAGCAGTTGTTTCGACAGTGATGTCTGGATTACTTACATTAAAACTACAATAATAATGTTTGTACTAACCTCCACTATTCAGGAATTTACTTTCTGTAGGCTTTACTTCTGGATATTCAAACTGTAAAAATATATTTATCAATGATTTGTTCATTTCCCCCTTGATCTTTACATGCCATAATATTGTGATATTAACATAATATCGCTGTTTTCAAATGTGACGTTTTAATTATTATGGTATCATGTTATCAAATCTCTCTATAAACATACTATCATTGATATGTTTTGCTCTAAATGGACTTCTCGTCAATCTCACATCTCTTGTTTTGTCTTTGATGTGATATTGTTCTGAGAAATCCATTTTTGCAAAACAAATCAATGTTATAAATTATGTCATACACAAACACAGAATTACATAGTACATTTTTGTGTATTTTGTTTTAATTTGACATCTATGATTTAATACAGTTATCTTATTCACCAATGGAGTATTAATAAGGTTAATGTAAGGATTTATCAACAAGAAACAATATTCAGAGACTGTAGGTTGAGGTGAATATCACATTACTATTACTAGGTCAGGTCAAACCAAAGACTGAAAAATTGGTATTTGTTGCTTCTCCGCTAATCACACAGCATTAAGGAGAAAGAGCAAAGACTGATTGACTCAGAATCAGAATAGTGCATCAGAGTGGAGCGACATGTCGACCTGCGAACTGTTGTTTAAACGAGCCAGCACTATAAAAGTCCTACTAAGCATGTTGGTCTAATACAAAGCGGACATCATTATCATCTCATCGAATGGAACTTGATATAGCTGAAAAATAACTCACTCCTCTTAAAACAGGTAATTGTTTAATGTTCCAAAGAATTGATTGGTTGGTGTTTAATGCTAACTTAAGCAGTATTTCATCTATATCGTGGCTTTGTTCCAAAGGAGATTAAAGAAGATTAAATTGTTAGACAAATTAAATGTTGAAAAAAACTGTGTGTTGTGTTAAACCATCTCGAAATTTATACCTTTAAGGTGCGATCTGGCCAACAAAATCCTTCTGCAGAGAAAATAACATTGGCGTCAAACTTTTTAAACTTCTCCAGAATTTCATTAGCACCAGCTGTGAAGACAACATCATAACTACAATATAAGAAATAAAAGTTAAGTACATTGTATTCATCCTTAATTAATGAGAAGTAGGTTATACTCCCTCAGGCATACATGTAGGTGACCTTGGCCGAATTTGGCTATCCTGTTTAGGCCCTTTGGTTTTATTGCTCGTAAAACATTAAATTATTTGGCTTTCTGATCTATCGTTCTTCCAGAAATGTGCCGTGCGGACTAAATTTGATAACTACGTATTTATTTAAAAAGATGCAAATTTGCTGTACCCTGACTCTTCTTATGTGGAAAGAGCAAAAACATTCTGGTATTATGGACCTGTACAATGTGTTGGCACACCGAAGGTTTCAACC
>MJUT01052187.1:369382-379949 GCA_002080005.1 Gigantidas platifrons
CCCCCAAAACCTTTGCTTCAAATATTTCCATGTTAAAACCCATCCAAGATAATGATAATTACAAGCCACATGCAAAAAATTATTCACATCTATCCATATTTACTCAAGTTATCGCGTAAACAAGAAAGTGTGACGGATGGACAGACAGACGGCCACTATTACTATATCCCCTCACCGCTATCGCGGGGGGATAATAAATCCCTGATCAGGGCATTCCACTCATTTTCAAGTAGGAGGTGATAATCCTAAAGTAGAAGAGCAGGAATTTTTCCAGCCTTCCCCAGGGTCTGGTAAAAGGACGCCTTCCCAATGAAAAATATTCTATAATCATGCAAAATTTTCATTCTTAACACCTTAATTTGATTCCCAGTTTGAGCAACTTTGAATGCAAAAGATAAACCAGTATACAAAACAAAGCCATATTTTACTTTCACTTTGACATTTTCATTTTTGAAAACAAAGTGGCCTACCTGATTAATGAAATGTTATCACCCTGTTTATCATGTACGTTATGTAACATGTGTATAGAGTGGCTGTTATCACCCTGTTTATCATGTACGTTATGTAACATGTGTATAGAGTGGCTGTTATCACCCTGTTTATCATGTACGTCATCTAACATGTGTATAGAGTGGTTGTTATCAGCCTGTTTATCATGTACCTCATGTAACATGTGTATAGAGTGGCTGTTATCACCCTGTTTATCATGTACCTCATGTAACATGTGTATAGAGTGGCTGTTATCACCCTGTTTATCATGTACGTCATCTAACATGTGCATAGAGTGGCTGTTATCAGCCTGTTTATCATGTACCTCATGTAACATGTGTATAGAGTGGCTGTTATCACCCTGTTCATCATGTACGTCATCTAACATGTGTGTGTATAGAGTGGCTGTTATCACCCTGTTTATCATGTACCTCATGTAACATGTGTAGAGTGGCTGTTATCACCCTGTTTATCATGTACGTCATGTAACATGTGCATAGAGTGGCTGTTATCACCCTGTTTATCATGTACGTTATGTAACATGTGTAGAGTGGCTGTTATCACCCTGTTTATCATGTACCTCATGTAACATGTGTATAGAGGTATATGTTATCTGGATGTGAATTGATTGATGCCGAAAATATCAGCCTGCCGAGCCAGAATATGAAGTTTGTTGGCGAGTGAGCGAAGCGAACGAGTCGCAAACTTCATATTCTGTCGAGCAGGCTGATATTTTTCAGTATCAATTATATTCACATTCAGATGACATATTTATCATCCTTAAATCAACCATAAACACGGATACATCTATATTTGTATTTTTCGCGGGAAAAATTACATGATTCAAAATATTCAAAATACGCTTCCCCAAAACCGTAGTTCATAAGTAGTTTGCAAATTATACCATTCATTTTTACAGGTTTATATAAAGGTTAAGATTGTTGGAATTTCCCTTTAATGGGGATATTCATTTTTTTTTATTACAAACATCAAAGTCACCCATTTTCATTAAAGGTTTTGCTTACCAATGCCATTCCGGTTTAGAAAACATGACGGTCACAACCTCCTTTATGACGTAAAAAATTATGACGTCTGAGGAGAGGTTATCAAGAATTGTGTAAAGTACATTTTTGTAGGACGATGTTTGTTGATATTTCTAACGCGATAGTTCTTAATTTGATATATGTTTTAAAAAATAATGTTAACTAGCTAATGGTGTAGATCATTTTATTTATTTTTGCCATCTTCACAGGAATTATCGTTTAAATGTTAGGAGAATTTGGTGATAACTCCTGCTGACTGTTGATAAGTCCTGCTCAGCTCACGCGGACTTTGATACGAGTTTTGTTTATGGAGCCAGCAGGTAGATATAGCCGGAGGGAAGGATGATAATGGCTGTTATTACCCTGTTTATCATGTACGTCATCTAACATGTGTAGAGTGGCTGTTATCACCCTGTTTGTCATGTACCTCATGTAACATGTGTATAGAGTGGCTGTTATCACCGTTTATCATGTACGTCATCTAACATGTGCATAGAGTGGCTGTTATCAGCCTGTTTATCATGTACCTCATGTAACATGTGTATAGAGTGGCTGTTATCACCCTGTTCATCATGTACGTCATCTAACATGTGTGTGTATAGAGTGGCTGTTATCACCCTGTTTATCATGTACCTCATGTAACATGTGTATAGAGTGGCTGTTATCACTCTGTTTATCATGTACGTCATGTAACATGTGTATAGAGTGGCTACTATGTACCTATATTGCATATCACACAAAATACAGTTTAATAACTGCATTATATTTATATGCACATGTACAAAAAAATATAGATTGGGGGTAACATTTTAGAGAGTGAGGATTTATGAAAATAAGCACTTATTCACTGTTGGGCCATCTAAAAAATCTAATTACGGTAAATATTAATAATTGTTAAGTGTGATACAGTAAACTAACATCAATAACTCTTGTAGTGATATTATTGTAAAAATATATCAAGATTTTAATTTTATTGGCTCTTTCCCAACTCCCAACACTAAAGATGGTAAAAAATAACTTATTCAAGAAATGCTAAAATTCTTTAGGTTAGTGATCATGGAGATTTTTGTGGTTAGGGTACTTGGTGTGGAAACAGTATACATGTATGTACCAACAATTGTTTAATGAATAGCTATAATATGTATATCTATAGTGTACAAGAGATTACAACATTGGGTTATTGTATTTTTAACACTTGTGAACTTGTGTAATTTCCTTCTTTGATGTGATGTGTCATTAGGATTTCAATTACATCTATTGTATATGGGTTGTTAGGTGAAATGAAACATTAAATTACATCAATATTTGTCACAGGTTCTAATGCAATGCTATTATGAAGTAGATATATAGCATATCAATATATTTCTTAACAGTTGTGCCACGATATAGCTGAAATATTGCTAAAGTTGGCATTAAACACCAATCAATCAATCAATCTTAACAATTGCATGAAAAGTGTACTGAGCCAAAAAATGTCTGAAGATTTTTTTTTAGAACAAAACTAGGTTCTACATTATCTGTATAAAATGTTTTCCTCTGAAAAAATAAATATGGCTGTCAATAAAAAAAATACACACTAATTTTGTCTGGACAAAAGCATGACACCACTGCCGTTTGTTTGATTGCCACGATATAACGACAATACTGTTTAAAGTAAAGTCAAACACCATAGTAACTAACCCTATTCTTTAATCTTTACCTTTATTTTAGTTTCAATATGATTTCTGTCATGTTCACTTAATCTACACCCTCTCTGTGTCTTAGTAAATTTAAAAAACACATACGGTAATTAAATAATTCCATTTGTGTGTTCTTAATGCTTGGAGTGTGTGTTCACAAGAAGGTTAAAGGTTAAGGGTGACCCATAACCTTAACCTTAAACCTTCTTGTGACAAGGTGTTTAACACCACTTTCAATAGTATTTTAGCTATATACATGTACATGTACATACATATGTACATTTACAAAGTTCAAAGCAAGTTTGCATCCATAGCAGCAGACACCTGAATTATGTACCCATGGCAACTGTATTGACATTTCAACATGGCTTTGAGCCTCCTTATTATTATCTCTAACTCAAGATAAGTAATGCTTCCTTAGATACTGGGAGTAAACATTTTGTCAGTTGATAGTATATTTTAATTTATTTATTCATAAATAACTGGCATAAAATAATTGATCCCTTCAATTTTTACACAACATAGTTTGATTGTATTGTTTACAAAGCCTGAAGGCAATAAACTTATATTGTGTTAATTTTTACCCATTTTTAGGGTTTTTAGATCTTAATACCTTGTGGTTGATTCCATATTTTTGAGCGGAATAAACATATCTTCTAAACCCATCCGTTTCTTCCGTAGCTATAGTAACTGCTAGAAGCTCTGAAAACAAGAAAAACAAAAAATGACCACAATAATGAAATCATACAATGTACAGGTACATATGTGAATGAAGACCCACTGCAACAGGCAACAATGTCTTAAATTTAGAGTTTTCTATGAAAGAGGAAATAAAGAAATGAATGATTACATTTAGATTATTTTTCACCATTTTAACTTATTTCATAACTACATGTAACTCATATATTTATGAAATAATTCATGGAAGCCATATGTATATATTGGTTTTACCACAGGCAGGCCCTTTATGTCACAAAGTTTTACCCAGAGCGTTAGCGAGGGGTAAAAACCTGACATAAAGGGCCTACCCGTGGTAAAAACAATATATACATATGGCTTCCATGAATTATTTCGATTCTAATATGGAAAAATTGGTAAAATATCATTATAAATTGTCGATGACGTCATAAATTACAATGGGTGTATCAATATATCAATTTTACCAAGGGTTTGGACTCAAAGCGTTTGAAGGACTTCATATTAGAATTCCTTATATACAAATGTACAGTGTATATTTTATGTAATAAAAATGTTTTCAATAAAATATATATTAAAAAAATAATGTTGAAATTTTATAAATATAAAATAATGATATGTTTGATATTAATTGTTAAAAAATGCAATTTTATTATTTAGTTTAAAATATGAAGATTACAAAACATTTTCATTTAAATTACACATACAACATAATATTATTATTTATTAAAGGTTTGATTTCACTAAAAACTATAAAGCTGTAAAAGAAATATGTATTAATTATGACTTCAAAGACTAGATTTAATTTGTTATCTCATCTGAAAACATTGTATTAACAAAGGTTACCAGAAATAAAGATATATACAAAAAATGTACATATAAAAGAAATTAGTAAAAAAAAAGAACAAGACAGATTTTTCCCAACATTTTTGTACTAACGTTTTCACTGCTGTTGCAGATCTTCAGGTACAATGTTTGTACGAAACATTGTACCTGAAGATCTGCAACAGCAGTGAAAACGTTAGTACAAAAATGTTGGGAAAAATCTGTCTTGTTCTTTTTTTTTACTAATTTCTTTTATATGTAACAGCATACGCATTTCATTTGACTTTTTAATATATATATATATACATGTATATATTATAAAAACAAATAATATCCCATTGCCAATTTCAAGTTCTGTAGGGTTTCATTATTTCAATGAAAACAATTTCAAGACTGTAAAACAACAATTGCCTGATCATGAGACAACTTTCAACATTTCATTTATGGTACATGTATGCCCTTTTCACATAAATTTATTTCATTTTGATATAAAAAAAAAATTATAAGATATATATTACAAGAGTCAATTCAGGGAGATCATTCTTGTATACATATATTTTACAAAAAAAGATGGTACTTTTCACTTACATTGTACATGTACAATGATAAATAAATCCAGGACACATTGAAGAACTGTGAAAAGTAGAATTAGTAATCATTGGTGACATAATTAATTAATAATCTTGACCTTAATTACCTTTTATACAATGTACCTGTGGCATATGTTAAATAACTACCTGCAATTTTATATTATCCACAATAAACAAGATGTTTGAAATTACATAATGTACATGTAAATGATATATCTTAAAGATGTACAAATATGTGTTATAATGTTTACTACATGTATATAAGAAGGAAGCTCTAGTTGCTGGTTTATTATGTAATTGTATTCCATTAAATAACACTACATGTAAATACAAAATGTACTGAATTTGCATTCAAAGTTCCAAGTATGAAATGCATTAATTGAAGAAGAGATTTAGGATTAATGCAAATGAAACAAAATAAAACAATAAATAAATAATACAATATTTAACTATCTTAAAAACCATAAAAACTCAAAATTGACAAACTAAAAAAGACTTTAATTGTTTTATTACATAGTGGGTAATTATATAAGTAAAAATGAAGTGGAGTTAATATACTTTTTTGCTGTTCTCCAAAAATGTATATGTTTGGTTAAAAAAAACAAAATTAAAAGTCATTACATTCCATTCTAGCATGTTTAATGCAGGTAAAAGAAAATACTTTATTTCTAACTAAAGCTAATTAATGACTTGAATTATGATTTTAGTAAATGCAATGTAAAATTTTTAATTTTCAAAAAGCTCTGTAGAGCTTATGTTATTATGTTATATACATGCCGAATCAAAATAAAGTTTTCTTATCTTATCTTATCTTAATTTGCACAAGACTCAGTGATTCCCAAACAAATTGGCACAATATAAAAAATTAAAAAAAAACATAAAAATAAAAGATTGAACACGTGACTAAATATTTACACATGGGTCATAAATACTTTTTTTAATATTGTATTTTTTATAATCTTGTTGAGAATTAACTTCCGAAGACTGGAGATACAGAGCAGAAAATTTCTTTGTAAGTCAAATCTCAACAAGATCAGCATTTTTACTAAAAAGGACAAAAAGAAACATGTATAACAAAACATTAATTTTTTTTTTTAATTCATTAATTATCGTATACTGTTACGAGAACGCTCCCCTACCTAAGGTCATAGTAACCAGACTAGGGTCGCAACCAACTCTACTAAATGTACTAGTGGAGATCTCCTTTAGCTCAGTTGGTAGTCACCCTTTCAATAGTCTTTAAAGGGATATTGTCTACGATTTTTTTGAAAATTTTTAACTGTCCATAAATGATTTGTTTAAGCTATCATTAAACAGTTATGCTACAAAATATACGATTGGTGTTCTTTTTTTGACAAAAAAGACCAAAACTATCGTTATTGGAATTATTGTTCGGATGACAGAAATTCAAAATGAAAGTAAAAGTAAAAACAGAAGTTTGGAATTCTCTGGGGTTTAGCTTTGAGGTAAGGAAAATACTATTAAGATTCAAACACTTCATGATTGTCACGCTTGTTTAATGTTGTTTGTATCTTAACGTTTCGTAGCGTATTCGCCAATAATTCGGTGTTTAATCTTCATTTTATGAAGGTCAGTACGAAAAACAACAATAATTTTGGGTATGAAAAAATACAAATGTGGTAGACAATATACCTTTAATATACATGAGTAACTAACACACCTGACTTCAAAATCAGAAGGTACCAAATACCATTTTAAAGGTATCTGGTACCACCCTTTATTGTATACTTGAAAATTATTGAAAGCCCTGAGAGTGGTGGCTTAAAATTCGAAAGGTCCAGGGATTAAATCCCACATGGGACATTGCATTTTTCGGAGATAAAATATGTTCTATTAATGGACCCCATTGGAAATAAGCTATCATGGCTTTATGGGTTATCCAGGGTTAAATATCAACACTTTTATGATATTTTAAATTCTGATTATTATGATGGTTTTAATTGTCAGCAAAATTTTTTATATTCTAGTATATATATGTATTTAATGTAATCTTTTATGGTTCACATTGTGCCATATATGTTGAGTATGTAGATATTTGTGTCTGTTGATATTTAATCGAAATAAATCTATCTATCTACTGTTACAATAATGCCATTAATTAAACAAATAGCTGATTACTAGATTTTAATTTTGGTACTGTATGCAATAAAAATGTACCAAATTTATCAAAATTCAATAATTGTATAATATTATTGGAAATAATCCCCAACATGAAAACTGTTGTCCGAGTTTACCCAGGTCCAGGAATACTGGTTACTTCGGCACCTGGTCAAATCGGCACCAGACATGGTCATTTCGGTACCTGGTCAAATCGGCACCTACATGTAGGTTAGTCATTTCGGCACTAAGGGTAGTTAAATCGGCACCTATTTCTTAAGTTAAATCAACAAAAACTTTTGATTAACATAATTAATTATAATTAGAAAAGAAATTAATCCTTCCTAATATTAAATCTGTATAAAGAACTTCAAAGAAACAGTAATTATCAGTTAATGGTAATCATATGAAACAATGTGGCTTCATTAATTAAAGTCTGGGACAAAAAAAAACGTAATTAAATTACAGACGATAATTGACATTTTTTTTTTATTAAACTATTTCAATTTTTTTCATTTCTAAGGACAATTTTTTCATTGAAAAATCATTTTAAAAATTCACGTATTAAAATGATGGTAAGTGCCGAATTGACCATGTATGAGTCCCGAAATGACCAGGTACCGAATTGACTATTTGTAACGGTGCCGATTTGACTTGTACCCAGGTCCAGGGGCATGTTTACTGCTTCTTATCCTCTTACTCTTAGACCTCTATTTATATAAATTTTCCCTTGCATATTGTGCTTAATCCTTTTGTTATTCTGATTTTTCATACAAAATAAAAGTAATGTCTTACCAACTTCGGAGCATTCCACCACATTCACGATCTGAATTCCCAGAAAAAATAGACAGATGAAAATGTTCATGTTGGGAAAAGTTTTGGTTTCGGTTATCATAGGATTTATTCTATTCTACGGATGGAATATGAATGAGAAGTGGCAAGTCCTCGTCATGAACAAATATCTTCAGTTCTGTGGTGTACGTGGCACATACCATACACACATATTTCTCAAAGGCTCTTGCTCTCTGTAATTTGATCTCCACACATCTAACCTCCCATGAACTCCACTTTGTTTTGATTGATTAACACTCGATATTCTTCCGCTTTTTCTAATGATTATATAAAGACTCCCGAGATTATTCAACACGTGCTAACTAAATAAAAAATGTTAACGATACTGTAAGTATCCGGAACTGGATTTTTCAAGTGATTTCCGCAGTCTTTAAAGATGTGCGATGTTTCTAGAATTTCACGTAAAAATCAATATAAATAAACTTGAAACTAGTCACATGGTTGGATTGATTATATAGCAGAACTACAGTAAGTGGACATACTTTTCGTAACCTCCAATTTCCCCTACATTATGCCACAGGGGCCAGATGAGTTTTTTCATGTACATATTATAGGTGTAAAAAAATATAGGTATATAGGTACATATATTTTTTTACACCTATATATAGGTATATAGGTACATGAAAAAACTCATCTGGCACCTGTGCATTATGCTACATATTTCCACAGGCGCTCGTGGAACGGAATACCCCCTCCTTTTTTTTTTTTTTTTTTTTTTTTTTTTTTTGTAACTTTCCGTTGTATTTATTTTCAATAAAAGTTTTATTATTTCATCTCTTTTTCCTTAATTTAACTTGTTCGTGTAAATTAAGATTGCATAAATATGGACACGAACAATTATGAAAATGAGACAAACTAATAAAGAAATGTTATTGAAATAAAGTTACCGGCTCACAAACACGAATTGTTTTGAAGATTTTTGTCATAATCTTTATATGATTCTGTGATTTGCGATTTTAGAAATTCACGGATTTAATCACAACTCTTAATTCTTATTGAGGTAATTAATTATAGACTGTTAAAATCGTGTTTTACCAAAATAATTCCAATTTCGTCCTTGTCATTTTTCTGTTTACCATGTTTTGAATTTTCACTTTCGGTATCTTTTTATTTTTCTTAAAACAAATTGTTTTGTGCAACCCCCCCTCCCCCGAAAAATCGGACCCATTTCCTTATTGAAATGTCTGGACCCGCCTCTAAAATTCCAGGAGACTGTGTTTAAATCGTAAATAGTTCAAAATAAATAAAAATATTGTATGAAATTATTTATACCTTTAATATTTTGCATTTTGAGCGAAAATTTCGGCAAAATTAGTTAAAGAAATTACCTTTGAAAAATTGTTTGAAAAAAAACGTGGCCTTCGCATGAAATTTATAAATAGGGAAAATCGGAGGTGACTATAACAATTATGTCCACTTACTGTACATAGGGCAAGATCAAATTAAGATAAGAATGAAGACATATATGTTATCTTATCTGTCCCTTACTTTATCCAACAGACATCATAATTCGGCTTATTGCCTAACAACCTCTTACATCCCACTGTATTGAGTATCACACATTATTTCTTTATCATACATTTTGTTGTTGATGTCCTTTTTTCTGAGACTTAGAACAAATAGACTTCCATCAATCTAATCAGGGATTAGGGTTATGGTGTTTAACGCCACTTTCAACAATATTTCAGTTATATCAGAGACATATAAAACAAAATACCCATCTTAACACAAATATGTAAAAAAATATATGATGGTATACCGTGTGCACAAATGTAAAGGAAATAAAAATAAAACAAACCTTACAATTTATTTTTTTAACTTTCTGTTTATTTATTTTCAATAAAATTTATTTGTTATTTCATCTCTTTATCCTTTATTTATCGTGTTAGTATTAGAGTCCATATATATATACAATCTTATTGAAACAACTACTTGCATCCCAGCAAACACACGACGTAACGCCGACGTCGGGGATTCGTCGTCTGAACGTAACATCGGGGAAAAACGTTGTCACAACGTTGTGTTCACGTAATTTCACAACGTTATATCACGACGTTTATACAACGTTACAAAATTACGTCTACACAACGTAAAAATATTACCACCATACAACGTAACATTGTATTACGTCTACACAACGTAAAAATATTATCACCATACAACGTAACATTTCATTACGTTGTAGCGACGTACTATAAACGTCCTTATTTTTTTCGTTTTTGGTCGTGCGTCTAAGTCAATGTTTACATAATACTAAACTGAGACTGTGGATAGG
>MJUT01052187.1:383494-396169 GCA_002080005.1 Gigantidas platifrons
TAACTGAAGGATTAAGCATCTGACAATGAGTTTCTCGCCAATAAAACAGGAGCTTAGTCGCAATATGACCATACCACAACATTATGACAACGTCGTAATATTACGTTGTGACAACGTTGTGTGGATGGTCGTATTTACGTGCTGAGGAGTCTACAAAAGTACGTTGTGACGACGTAACAATATTACGTTGTGACTACGTAAAGTATAACGTTGTGACAACGTTTTCCCGACGTCGGATTGTTTGCTTGGATATGCCGGCCCTATTATATACATGTACCCTTACATGCCCCCATTTTTGATACCATATGAAATGGGTATCTGAGGTCAATAATAAGTACTTCTACACATTCACATAGGAAATATAGATTCTTTTTCAGTTGTCCGTGGGTTACGATATTTTTCCACTCAAGAGAGTTAAATTAAAAATTTTAACCACAAGCCGTCAGGCGAGTGGTTAACATTTTTAATTTAACTCTCGAGAGTGGAGAAATATCGTAACCCACATGGGCAACTGAAGGAGAATTTGTTTCTCTCATTATTTAATTAACACAAACTTTATTTCAAAATTTGAAATTAATGCGGGGAAAGGCACGAGACATTTTAGAGGATTACAGATGTTTCCACCACTGGTTCAGCGGGGTTAAAACGTCGTAATAATGGGAGAATATAATTGTATCACTTATAAAAACGTAGATATCAAATTTAGTGAGCACGACACTGGAATAACCTTCATTAGGTACAGTATACACTCATTATCAAAGGACTGGAAAGACAAATAATTTTAAAGGAATAGCCTTATTTTAATTACAAATACTTGGTCACAAAAAAAAACAAAAAATTATAGAAAAATGAAAAAAAAAAAAAAAAGACAACGATAAACGGCACCTTAACTCAAACTATAACAACAATGCCAGTAACAGCTGAGAGAAGCTTTAGTATCACGAGAAGAGTTAAAACTTGCGTCCTGTCGACAATACTTGTAGAGAGATGATGATTTGATTCTTAGTATTTAACGCCACATTCAGCAATATTTCAGCTATATCATGGCCACCAATTTTAGTGGTGGAAGAAGCCGGAGTACCAGGAGAGAACCATCGACCATGGGCAAGCAACTGGTAAACTTTATCACTTGCGGCTGCGAGTCGAGTGCACCCTTTTTGTAATTTACCAAACCGGGCTCGAACTCGCGCCGTATTGGTGATAGGGTTGTGAAAGTTGTTAGGTAATCCAACTACCTAACACAGGCACTCCTTATAGAGAGACTCTAGTCTTGCAGTCTTACATTGCGATAAACATTTGGGAAATAGACATTGAGAAAGTAATTGACTCCTTTGCCGTGAAGAAAAAACGTTGTTTAGGGTTCCTATTTGCTACTCGTGACGATATCGATTATACCAAAATTGACTTCGCAGAACTGAGGAACTTTGAGTGCACGTCTCACCAATCAGCAAATTTCTTCTGCCACCTTAAAGTTGAACATGAGTTGAATGTCGGTATTTCATTTTCCAATTGCAGTTTAGAAAAATAGTTTGGAATCAGGTTTGATAAGTCTATGGACCCTATAGCTATAAAACAGTCAAATGACTGCACGAGTTAGAAAATATTTTTGCGTTCTGTCTCCGTCAAAAATGGTCATATATCGACAGCAGAATTAACCACATTTTAGTATGGAATCTAAGACAAACATAGACAGACACACACAAACACATCCATCCACATACTATGCAAATGTATTAAAGTTTAGTGTCTTAATTTCATTCACATAGTCGACGTTTATCACTGGCGGTAAACTGCAGTTACGCCGATGAACATGGCGGAGGTAGAAATAGGTTAGATCGTTTTCTGCTAATTTCTCCATTCTAACGTGTTGTTGTCAAAGAATTACTCAGCCGCAAGGTTGATCTGTACGATTTTGTTGTATGTGTGTGTTCTTGATACCATATATGGTCTCGTTACCAAGAAAATTGACGTCGGAAATTTAAGGAAGATAATCGTAACTCCATAAATTATTTTTTGTATGACAATCGTAACTGGATAAATTAGCAGAAAACGATCTTGCCTATTTCTACCTCCATGTTGTGATCGTCGTAACTACAGTTACCACGATCAGCTTAATGCCAGTGCTTTATATACTTTACTATTTATAGTCTTTGTGTAGATATTTCTGTACCGTCCATTTAACTAGAAAAGGGGCTATGATTTTTTCCCCCCAAAAAATAGTATGCTGAATTTCTGTGTAAATATATTTTGGCAATAAAATTGAAAGAAAAAATAATCTGGTTCAAGATATTTTCCTAAGCAAATAATGGTATATTTGGGAAAACATATTTCGTCGCTTCATGATAAAGAAATAAAAGATTTTTGACTTTGGGATGAAATCATAGGTCCATCACTAAACTTCATATTATATTAAGAATGAAATCTTGGGTAGCTACCGTGTTAACAGCTTAAGTAAAGTTAAAATTTATACGATTGTTTGGCCGAAAAACTAAAACAAAGAGAGGCGGAAAAACGGAAAATTTACAAGCTTCTAATGATGTGCCAAGAACCGCGGAGCTTCCGGGGTACTGACCTCAGGACCCCTACTTATACCAGGCTTTGCCCTGAACCAATTGGGAAAGGAGGGGGCTGGTTCTATGTAAAAATAGGGAACGAGTTGGTAAAAATGGGGTACGAGTTGGCAGGGAACGAGTTAGTAAAGGTACGAGTTGGGGTGGGGGTGGGGGGGATTCACCCAATCATATATGCATCCAGATATCATTACCGTAGCAACGCTACTGGGGCTGTTCTCCTCTTCTAGCCGACTTGTTCCTTAAATTTATTCGTACCAGGCAGACTTCATACAGGGGCTTCTCAAGAAAAACGAAAAGCTAGTCCAATCATTAAATTTCATGTTCTGTTATATTGATGATGTCCTTTCAATAAATAATTCTAAATTTGGTGATTAAGCTGATTGTTTCTATCCCAATGAGCTTGAAATAAAGGATACAACAGATATAGGTAGGCCTGCTTCATACTTTGACCTACACATCAAAATTCAGTGAGGGCCAGTTAAGGAAACTTTACCACAAAAGAGGTGATTTCAATTTTCTCATTGTGAATTTTCCATTTATTTGTAACAACATTCTAGCAGCACCTGCATATGGAGTATATATCTCTCAGCTGATCTGAAATTCCATAGCTTGTGGTTCCTATCAGGATTTCCTTGATAGAGAGTTGCTGCTAACAATGAAGCTACTGAACCAAATGTTTAAAAGTTTTATGGTCACCACCATGGATATGATCCACCTATTGTAAGCACTTCCCTGTACATTCCCCATTCATGACTTGTCATTGGGTTTGTAACTGGAGCAACACGACGGATGTCACTAGTAGAACAGGATCTGCTTACCATTATGGAGCACTGGAGTTCACCCCTGGTTTTCAGTGGGTTTCGTGTTGCTCCATCTTTGTTTTCTGTCTAATTTTTTGTAGATTGTTTCTTTTTCTTTTAAGAATAAAAAACACATCATATGTACATTTTACTCTGGAAGTAACATAATGTCACGTCTTAACTGAGGCCGGAGGGCATCGTGGTCGTGATTGCATAGTAGTTGGATTTACAACTACCTATGCAATCAGTGCCTATCACCACTATTGTTGCGAGTTCGAATCCCGCTCATGCGAGGTGTACATTATGTGATAAAGTTTGTCAGTGACTTGCAGCAGGTTGGTGGTTTTCTCCAGTTTCCTCCACCAATAAAACAGACCGCCATGATATAACTGTAATATTGTTGAAAGTGACCTTAAAATCATCATATCCTTAACCCTAACCCACGTCTAAACTATGACATTTGCGTTCCAAAGATGTCGAATACATTTCACACAATTTAAGTTTATGTAAATTTTAGACCATTTCAATAACTCAATCATTGTTGCATCAGCCATCACATTAGAATTGAGATAACTATATTGCAAATGAAGCTTTGCCAACATCGATCTTGGTTTTACTGTCACAAATATATGTTTACCTTTCTCCATAAACATCATTAGTTAACCAAAATTTGCAACTGCAAAACCAACAATTAGTGTCGGCAAATCTTAAAATACAAAACAGTTAAAACAATCATTAAAATTAAGCTGATATTAGAGTTCTTAATACTTGTACCAATAATATTCAACAACAATTTTATTAAACTTTCATATTCTTAATCAATCAATCAATATATATATATATTATTTATGATGTTAAAAGTTAAACATCATAAATAAAAAATAAAAAATATTGATTGATTGATTCTTTATTTCTTCTATAATATTATATGAAGATTTCACAAATACATCAACATATTTATACATAAGCAATATTACAAACAGTAAAGACAAAAAAAAAGGTCCAATGGTTTATATACATCGCTCACGACACAATGCAATGTCAATTGAAAACTCAAAATTTAACCTGTTTTCAAATAAAAATATCTACGGAGATTTGAACTGATAATTAGAACATGTTATTCATTTCTGTTAATAAGTATTGACATTCCATTTTAAACCAAATGTTTAACAATGTCAATATTTGACGGTTTGTCCCATACTGCTTTCTTGATTGCTGTTGAACCTAATGCCACAAGTACCAATAATTCAAGTATTGAGTCTTAATATATCATCGCTAGTCAAATTAATCTGTGTTCACATGTTGTTGAATGAATTTTTGAATTCCCTAAAAGTACTTCACTTGGTCAATAACTTGATTAATTAATCATATTATGCAGTATGCGAAGTTAGCGGTAGACCTATAGTCATGGTCTATGTAAAATCGAGTTCGTCTATGTTAAATTTTCAAAATTTTGTATATAATGTACAGTGAGGTCTAGGTAAAATAGAGGTTGGTCTATGATACCACAAAATTGAGTTTCACACACTGTAGTATATAGAACAACTTAAAATCTGGTTTCTGTGTTTAGGTAAAAGTACTGGTGCAAGAATAATCTCCAGATCTTTTGTTCGTCGTTGAAATCGTTCATGATCGCGTGCATACTGTTGCCATGGACCTTTCCTTGCTTCTATAGAAGCATCTAACCAGGTTGTCATGTGACAAACATCAGCAATCTTATCATTTGATGGAAAATGAACCTGAAAAAAAAATAAAGATATTAGATAATTACTTTCAAGTAAACATGTAAAATGGAAATTTTATAATTTGTGGAAATTTGACATTTTTTTCAAGTTGAAAGTGGCATTAAACACCATAAACTAAACGAAGCCAATCCTAAAATGGAAATGCTATTTTCTATTTTTAAATATAGCAAAATTATCTTTTATTTTTGTGTAACTTCTAATTAGTGAACAGTCAAGCTTAGATTTTGCAACACTATTCATATTTATCAAATTGTTCAAAATGTTCAAAATGTAGAGCTGTTTTCAACTTTCATGTACTGCTTATTATCATATATATACATTTAGTTGTAATGTTCATGATTTACACTTTATTTATCTGCCTGTTCTCTCCGAAATGATTGGTTGGTTTATGGTGCTTAATGCCACTTTCAACTTTCAGTAATATTGTGGCAGTCAGTTTTATTACTGGAGGAAATCCGACACTCTGAAATGTGTCTAGTGTATTAATATATAAAAAAATATTTAAGCTTCTAGTTATTATTCCATATATATATATATATGTATATATATTAAAAAGGACCACATTCTTGCAACATGTTAACTATAATTCAGGGATGATAGTTTATTATGCACAATAAACTTTTGACAGGAAGTTTGAAATTATTTGATAAATTTTTAAGATGCACAAATATTATGTAATAATGCTTACTGCATGCAGTCTGTGCCAAAAACCACTAGCCCATATGCCCCTGTCTAGTAAAAATTGAATAATACAGGGGTGGATCCAGGGGGGGGGGGGGGCGCACCCCCCTAAAATTGGAAAAAATATGAATTTTTTGCGTAAAATCGTGATTTTTCACACGAAATACCCCCAAAATTTTCGATTATTTTAAGTGCGCCCCCTAACTTGAAATCCTGAATCCGCCCCTGTAATATTTGCTTAATCAAATAGAACAAATTCTTCTAAAATGGTGTTCGGGCTAGTTTGTCAAATTGTTTTTGGCACAGACTGTGCATGTAGTAGTGCAAGACAGAATTAATATAAGAAGGAAGCCTGATTGCTGTTTTAATTTATGTATTGCATTATAACACAATAGTTGACCAATGAAGATCAATATCATACATGTCATACATTCTTCTTAATCTTCTTAGGATTACTGGCTTTGTTATTTAGAGAACTAGATGATGATCTTTTATTAATCCAATTCCCCAAGCTCTATTAATTTCTTTAAGCTGCTTGGAAAATGTGTCATCTTCTTCAAGTTCTTGCTGTTTAGCGGAGCAAATAAGACTCAAATTTAATCATGGACTAGCAAATTCAGAGCAAAATGAATCTGTTTCAGACCAATTTCTATCAAATTGTGAACAACATGAAACTGTATCTAAAATATTTGCATTAAATTCTGAGCAAAATGGATATCTATATGACAAATTCTCATCAAATTGTGAGCAAAATGTAACTGTCCAATTCTCATCGAATTGTGAGCATAAGGAAATTGCATCTGACCAATTTCCATCATATTGTGAGCAATATGTATCTGTATAATCAGACCAATTCTCGTTATATTCAGAGTAAAATGAATCAGTATTTGACAAATTTTCATCATCAAATTCATCATACTCCTCATCTTCCATAAAACCACTGAACTCATCATCAAATTCATCATTCTCCTCATCTTCATTAAAATCACTGAACTCATCATCAAATTCATCATTCTCCTCATCTTCAGTAAAATTACTGAACTCATCATCAAATTCATCATTTTCCTCATCTTCAGTAAAATCACTGAACTCATCATCAAATGTCATATAAAAAGAATATGGCACTTGGTCTGAGATCATTATCACAATTTTTTGGTTGACTTGTTGATTTCACAGTCTGAATTTGACTTTCATCTGTTTTTTTAGCCTTAGCTTGACGACGCTTTTTAGCAGAAGGTCTGCATTTCTTGGTTTTGTTTCTCATAAACAGTACAGATGTTCTGTCTTGAGGGGCATTTTTATTTTCATTTTCTACTTCTAAAGGTTGAAGAGAATTAATTTGAATCTGTATATGAGGTAGGTTCTCTTCACAATGGAGTTGTTTTGCTTGACTATTTTGCTTATTTTCATGTTCAACGTTTCCCATCATCTTGCTTATATCATCATCATGAAACATTTTATCTGACATTTTTGTCATACAGTTACCAGTATCACTATTTTCTACTGCATCAACTTCTTCATCCCACGATACTGGTAAATCATAAATTTCTGTATCATCCGACTCATCATCCGTGTATAAGTCCAGACAACTATCTGGAACAGATACATCATAAATTCCTGTATCATCCGACTCATCATTTGGGCACAAGTCCAGCCAACCATCTGGAACTTCATCCCACGATACTGGTACATCATAAATTTCAGTATCATCCGACTCATCATCTGTGTCAACTATCTGGAACTGATACATACTAAATTCCTGTATCATCCGACTCATCATCTGTGTATAAGTCCAGCCAACTATCTGGAACTGATACATCATAAATTCCTGTATCACCCGACTCGTCATCTGTGCATAAGTCCAGCCAACTATCTGGAACCTCATCACATTCATGGTAAAATATATCACCCTTCATTATTTGTTGTTTAGAAATATCTGCCGTATTGCTGGCTTCTTTTTTATTACAATTGTTTTAACAGTTTGAGTTAAACTACGACTAGAATCTAAATTTTGCTCAGGAGCGTTTTTATGCAATCGCCTTTAATACGGTCCTTAACAATATTTGATGCTGAATTACACTTCATTGTGACATCACACTTTCATTTCAAGACAAACTTTTTGTGATATGTTTAAATAAACATGTGAATGGTGTTACTATGGTGAGCTGTACTTGTGTAATATGTTTGCTGAAATTTAAATTTCTATCTACTAGCACTCCTATATCCTTTTCTGCTTCTGACATTCCCAATTCAACCTCGTCCCCTTCATTGTTATATAAGTGGTAGTTTCTATTGTTCTCTAATTTTATCTTGTTTGAGATTGTCATGATTTTACACTTGTCTGGATGAAATTTCAGTAGCCATGTGTCTGACCATTTTTGGAGTTGGTCTAAATCTGCCTGTAAGCCACTTGCATCATCTACACAGCTTATTTCCTTGTAGATTTTTGTTTCATTAGCAAATAAATATGTTGATGCATTCACACATTCCGGCATGTCGTTTATATATATAGCAAATAGTATGGGACCTAATACACTCCCTTGTGGTATGCCACTCGTTACAGGTTCTGGATTCTGAGTTATTTACTGACACTTTTTGACTTCTGTCACTCAAAAAATCTTCTACCCATTTTATTATTTGCTCTGATAGCCCATAGCTTCTCAATTTTCTTAATAACCTTTTGTGTGGGACTTTATCAAACGCTTTCATGAAATCCATGTATATAGAATCAAGAGTCCCTCCATTATCTAGTATTTCAGTCCACTCCTCCATTACTATTAATAGCTGTAAAGTAGTGGATATCCCCGATATAAACCCAAATTGCTTGTTACTGAATAGCTTGTTTTGAATCATATGCCCAACTATGACTTCTCTGACTATTTTTTCCATTCATTTTCCAACTACACTTGTTAAACTTACAGGTCTATAGTTACCAGGATCGGATTTATCCCCTTTCTTGAATAATGCGATTATGTTTCCTAGTTTCCATATGTCTGGTATTATTTCTGATTGCAATGATGCATTGTATATCTTAGACAATGGCTTCGCCAAAATTTCAGCCGTTTCTTTTAATGCTTTAGGATGTATTCCATCCGGCCCTGGGGATTTGTTTGGGTTTATATCTAGTAGTAACTTGTGAACTTCTTTCTCTTCAATTTGGTGTTCAGCACATCTAACTTTTATTTCTTTGGGTTGAAGATTAGGAATATCTCCTTCTGGTTCTATGGTGAAGACACTGCTAAAGAATTCCACTAATACCTCGGCTTTTTCTCCATCATTTTCTGTTGTTTTTATCCCCCTTTCAGTTTTTGTTTTTAATTCTGGTATCCCCGACTTTGTCTTCCTTTTTGTGTTTGCATACTTCCAGAATTTCTTTGGGTTCAATTTCACGTCTCTAGCTATATCTCTCTCCATTGACATTTTGGCCTTTTTCACCGAGTTTTTAACCTGATTTCGCAATTTAGCAAATTCTTGATATTTTTTCCCATCTCTTGTCTCCATGTAGCGCTGCCATGCTCTGTGTTTTTTTCTTATCTCCTTTACTGTTTTATCATCCAAGGGTAGATAATTATGTTTTTTTGACTTGCTGATTTTCTTGCTATTAATTTTGGGAATACTCTTTTGCTTTGCTAGGTTGAATTTGTCTAGGAATATGTTGTATAATTTGTTCGGGTTTTTATCCACCAATATATTGTCCCAGTCTATATTCATTTCCTTTCTCATAACGTCATAATTTCCTTTAAAAAAGTTCCATCTTTCAGATTTTGTGGTGATCTGTTCAAAGCAGCATTTAAACTTAAAGGTGATTTACCATTTCACACGGCGGTGTAACTGATATTACTAGACATATCAATACTAAAAAACACAGCAGCTGTCACAATGTTGCTCCCATAGATTAGACTCAATGTAAGAAATTTTTTTTTTAATCACTCCCTAAACCTTAGGCTATTTGTTTCAGGATGCGGCAGTAAACACATATACTGTATTGTTTGGCTTTATTTACTTCATTTTTGATTTTCATGTTTATCATGTTTATGATTAGATATCAGATAGACCAGAATGATTTCCATGATGTATAGTATGACAAGACCACAATGGTACATGTACATGTATAAATGTTCATATGGTATGGCTGATTAAGTCCCATTGCTTATTTACATATTATTGATTAAATGGTGTCTTTATTTTTCTAAATTTTTCAATCCATGTATAATTGTTTATGTTTAAATATCAGAAAGTCCGCCATGATTTTGATGTCCATACACTATATAGAATGACAAGACCACAATGGTACATGTACATGTATATAATAATGGTAATTATAGTATGGTTGATGAGGTCCCAATGCTCAGAATGTATTTTACATGATGATATTGTGTCTATGTTTCTAAATTGTTAATCCATGTATATATGTTATTCAGATTCTAGTCCATTTTTTTTATTTTTTGTTTGTTTAATCCAGGAGGATATGTTGGTCTTTAATACAATTAAAGTATTTGAAAAAAATTGTGTGTTCACAGTCACTGTCTGTCAGACCCCAAGAATGGTCGATTTTGGACGGAAATTAAAAAAAAATCGACAGCAGGGGGGCTGTGCCCCTCTGACCCCCCNATGATATTGTGTCTATTTTTCTAAATTGTTAATCCATGTATATATGTTATTCAGATTCTAGTCCATTTTTTTTATTTTTTGTTTGTTTAATCCAGGAGGATATGTTGGTCTTTAATACAATTAAAGTATTTGAAAAAAAATTGTGTGTTCACAGTCACTGTCTGTCAGACCCCAAGAATGGTTGATTTTGGACGGAAATTTAAAAAAAAATCGGCAGCAGGGGGGCTGTGCCCCTCTGACCCCCCGCTGTTCCTCTTGGTCACTCAAAGATGTTGTCACTCAAAGATGTTGGACTTTCTGATATTTAAACACAGAAATTTGAAAAAGACAATTCTAAGTTGAAAAACTTGTGTCTAATCCGTTTGTTTGTTTGTTTTTTTTTTTTTAACAATAAAATAAGTTTAAATCAAAGATGTTGGCAAGTATGCAGGGGCCATAATAGCCTCTGATTGGCTGAAATTTCAAAGATCTTCTTCTCCAATACTACATGGAGGATGGATTTGAAAATTATCATGAATGATCATTGCAAGCTGCTAACTAAGTGTTGTTACTTTTTGGACCGATTGAAAATCCAAGATGGCCGCCAGCAGGGGACATGATTTAACATAGCGACCCTATGGGAAATATGTAAAACAAACTTCTTCTCAAAAACCACTGGATGGATTGAGCTCAAATTTTAACTGCAGCTACATGGCAATGAGTAGTTTAACCTATATTCCGGGTTTTTCTGTGAAATTTTTCTTTCAGCCGATTTTTACCGATTATGCAAATTAGGCATATTTTGATAAAAAGATCACATTTAATTCTTCCTCTCTGAAACCGCTGAACCAAATAAAACCAAATTTGGCTGGGATAGTCTTTGGATAGTCTCATTTTAAATTTGTGTCCGACAGCTCCGCCCTCCATTCAAGGTGGCTGCTGTTACTAAAATTAGAAATTTCTTCAATTGTCCATTGCTGCTTTATTATAAATCAAAATGAGCTCCAATTTTAACTGCAGCTACATGACAATGAGTAAATTAACATATATTCTGGGTTTTTCTGTGAAATTTTTCTTTCAACCGATTTATACTGATTTTACAAATTAGACATATTTTGTTTGATAAACGATCACATTTTAATCTTCTCTTCTGAAACCGCTGAACCAAATTAAAACAAATTTGGCTGGGATGGTCCCCTTTCAATATTGTGTCCGACAGCCCCGCCCTCCATTCAAAATGACTGCTGTTACTAAAAATAGAAATTTCTTTTGCTTAGAAATGAGTTGAAATGATCTTTGGGTGGCCCACTTTCAAAATTATGTGTAACACCCTCATTTTCTATCAACTTAAGATGTTAAATTGAAAACCAGGTGAGCAATTACAGGCTCCTGGGAGCCTCTAGTTTATTTATTAAAACTTGTAAATAAAGAAACAACAAATAATTAAGAGTTATGTCTTTCTAAGAAAATCACAATACATTACGTCTCTACTGGAATCATAAATGAACTAGAGGCTCAGCCCACTGAGCCTGTATCGCTCACCTGACAATAGAATGATACTGAAGCAAATTTCAAAGGGAGATAATCATTACCGTAACTGTTTTCTATATGCCAAGTGATGGCAATACCTCACATGGCCCTTTGGGCCAGCTGAGCTAAAAAATGATGAAAAAAGGACAATAACTTCAAGATGGGTAATCAGATTTACTTTAAAATTGCAGGCTATGTAGATCTTGACATGCTGAACATGTTTGCTGTTTAAACTTAACATCTATCTCTTATAGTTTTTGAAATAAAGGACAAAAGGTATTAACATTTGGAAAATTTGACGAAAAAAGGGCAATTACTCTAAAATTGGTACTCAGATTTATTTAACCAGAGGCTCTCAAGAGCCGGTATCGTTCACTTGGTTATAAAAAGAACCAATTGGTCCTATGTAAAAACTATGTCCTGCAGTGGTAGTCATCTTGGAATTTCGATCAACATAAAAAACACAAAGTTTGTAAAGGACCTTCCAATGATTGATGCACAGTTTAGGTTCAATCAGTGCAATAGCTTCAGAGAAGAACATATTTCTGTATTTTCCCCATATGGTCCTGTGTTAATATTATGACCTGTGGTGGCAGCCATCTTGAATTTCGGATCGGCATAACAAACCCAAACTTTTTAGAAGACCTTCAAATGATCATTCCTTGGCAGTTTGGTTTCAATTGTCCATGTGGTTTAAGAGAAAAAGCGTTTTGAAACATTTTTTCCATAGGGTCCAAAGTTAAACTAAGTCCTGCC
>MJUT01052187.1:414070-426961 GCA_002080005.1 Gigantidas platifrons
CTACATCCACAGCAACATTTCTGTGGATAGTTTGGAGCATACACTTTCTTCTCAAATCCATAGACTATAAAATCATTATCTTCTCCCTTCCATTTGTACATACAAACAGTAACTGGTACAATTCTTACTCCTTGTCTCTTTAAAAGAAATATTCAAAACAATATATATATTAGCAATATTATTCTAAAAAAATATCTTGATTTTCATGTTTATTTATAAAATATTTTCATAGAACACAAAAAAAATTCTTAACTGCTCCAGATACCTGAAAAATATCTCATAAAAGTTTGGCTGCAAAGGTTAGACAATAATTTTTTTTCTCTCCATCATACATGTTAATTTATAATTGTTAGTTTCATGGGAATACATTTTTTTTTTAAATTTGTTACCATTTGAATATTGTAATTTAATTTAATGGACATAATTTTTAAATAAAAGCCTCATTAGCAAAAGGAAGATAACACATAGTGCTTTAAAAATAAAATGTAATTGCTCACCTGCATAAGTATTGCCTTGTTTGGAAATTGATGATTGGACACAAGTCTGGCTGAGGCTTGATTTATTTCACCTTATTGGATACACCTGGATAGAAACCATAATGTTTAAGCAATACTAAAAACTAGAGCCTGTATTGTTTATCTGATTATATGCAAGTTTGTGTTCAATGTTCAATAAAGTCTAGATTTAAAGAAAAATAATTATATTCATTTTTACATAGGATCTGATGTTCAATTAATTGTAGCCCATTAAAGTAGGACCTCAATAAAAAACTAGAGGCTCAGCAATGAGCTGAGCCTGTGTCGCTCACCTTTCATTCTGCTTTGAGGAAACTTAATACAGAACCTTCCATAGGTCCTTCCCACCAAATATCGGTTCATCTTGGCAAAGCAGTTTCAGAGAAGAAGATTTTTAGAAATCGACCAATCTAAAACAAGAATTGCCTGTGGCAGCCATGTTTGTAAATGGATCATAACGAAATGAGCAATCTCTATAGAGGACCTTCCATAGATGCTTTATACCAAGTTTCATATCATTTGGCCAAGCGGTTTCAGAGGAAAAGCTGTTTTAGAAATTGATCAATAAGAAACACAAATTGCCTATGACTGCCATGTTTGTTAACGGATCAAAATGGAATGAAACTGCACGCGTTGTCGTGCTGTGATACCCCCACTCGCTCTACATAAGTTGATTTGTAGTAAAGTATTGGATTATAGTGGGACTTAACGTGGTGGAGAGGCATAAAGGAGTGTAAAGAGAGCGATCGGCATCAAAATGGAACTTGACCTTCATTTTAAAGGACATAAAATATTAAATTTGAGAAAGTTGAATAAAACCATTCTCTTTTAATTGTATGTGCCAAAAAACAACTGGTAAAAAAAACATGGAAAGGGTTATAACTGCATACACAAGATGTGGGAACGGACATATGGTCAAACAAACATGAAAAAGGCTATAACTCTCGCAAAAATCAACCATCCGTGAAATAGGTATAATATGCGCATGCTCAGATCATGGCCAACCAAGATACCAAATATGAATAAAATGCGACAAAAGACAAATGACTAGTTGCGTACACAAGATGTGCAGACGGACGTATGGTCAAACAAACATGAAAAGGGCTATAACTATCGCAAAAATCAACCATCGGTGAAATCGGTATAATATGCGCATACTCAGATCATGGCCAACCAAGATACCAAATATGAATAAAATGCAACAAAAGACAAATGACTAGTTGCGTACACAAGATGTGCGGACGGACGTATGGTCAAACAAACATGAAAAGGGCTATGACTCTCGCAAAAATCAACCATCCGTGAAATCAGTATGATATGCGCATGATCAGATCATGGCCAATCAAGATACCAAATATGAATAAAATGCGACAAAAGACAAATGATTAGTTGCGTACACAAGATGTGCGGACGGACGTATGGTCAAACAAACATGAAAAGGGCTATAACTCTCGCAAAAATCAACCATCCGTGAAATCGGTATAATATGCGTATTCTCAGATCATGGCCAACCAAGATACCAAATATGAATAAAATGCAACAAAAGACAAATGACTAGTTGCGTACACAAGGTTTAGGGACGGACGAACGGACGGACAAGGGTATTCCAGTATACCCACCACTCTGCGAGTGGGGGTATAATGAGCAATTCCCATAGAGGACCTTCCATAGATGCTTCCTACATGTACCACGTTTCGGTCCATTTGGCCAAGCTGTTTCAGAGTAGAAGATTTTTAGAAATCGACCAATCAGAAACAAGAATTGCCTATGGCGGCCATGTTTGTTAATGGATCGGGACAAAATGAGCAAACTTTATAGAGAACCTTCCATAGATGCTTCCTACCAAGTTTCGGTTCATTTGGCAAAGCGGTTTAAGAGGACAGGATTTTTAGAAATCGACAAATTAGAAACAAGAATTGCCTATGGCAGCCATATTTGTTAATGGATCGGGACGAAATGAGCATTCTTTATAGAGGACCTCCCATAAATGCATCCTACCAAGTTTCGGTTCATTTGGCAAAGCGGTTTCAGAGGAGAAGATTTTTTAGAAATCAACCAATCAAAATCAAGAATTGTCTGTGGCGGCCATGTTTGTTAATGGATCGGGACGAAATGAGCAATCATAACAGAGGACTTTCCATATATGCTTCCTACTAGGTTTCGGTTCCTTTTGACAAACAATTTCAGAGGAGAAGATTTTTAGAAATCGACCAATCAGAAACAAGAATTGTCTGTGGCGGCCATGTTTGTTAACGGATAAGAACAAAATGAGCAATCTTTATAGAGGACCGCCCATAGATGCTTCCTACCAAGTTTCGGTTCATTTGGCCAAGCAGTTTCAGAGGAGAAGAATTTTAAATATCAGCCAATCAGAAACAAGAGTTGCCTGTGGCGGTCATGTTTGTTAATGGATCGGGACGAAATGAGCAATCTTTACAGAGGACCTTCCATAGATGCTTCCTACCAAGTTTCGGTCATTTCGCCAAGCGGTTTCAGAGAAGATTTTTAAAAATTAGCAATATCTGTATAGAGATAACTGCATTTGAATACAGATATCTATATTTAAACAAGAGTTATCTTTCTTTTAACATATTTTTTTTTAATCAACCAATCAGAAACAAGAATTGCCTGTGGCGGCCATGTTTGTTAACCGATCGGGACAAAATGAGCAATCTTTATAGAGGACCTTCCATAGATGCTTCCTACCAAGTTTCAGTTCATTTGGCCAAGCGGTTTCAGAGAAGATTTTCAGAAATCGATCAATCAGAAACAAAAATTGCCTGTGGCAGCCATGTTTGTTAATGAATCGGCACGAAATGAGCAATCTTTATAGAGGACCTTCCAAGGATGGTCCCTGCCAAGTTTTGATTCATTTGGCCAAGCGGTTTCAGAGGAGAAGATTTTTTAGAAATCATCAAATCAGAAACAAGAATGGCCTGTGGTGTCCATGTTTGTTAACGGATCGGGACGAAATGAGCAATCTCCATAGAGGACCTACCATAGAAGCTTCCTACCACGTTTCGCTTCATTTGGCCAAGCGGTTTCAGAGGAGAAGATTTTTAGAAATAGGTCAATCAGAAACAAGAATTGCCTATGGCGGCCATGCTTGTTGATGGATCGGGACAAAATGAGCAATCTTGAAAGAGGACCTTCCATAGATGCTTCCTACCAAGTTTCACTTCATTTGGCTGAGCGGTTTCAGAGGAGAAGATTAAAATGTGAAAAGTTAACGGACGACGGACGATAGACGATGGACGCCAAGTGATGACAAAAGCTCACATTGCCTTTGGCAAGGTGAGCTAAAAAGGGGGTTGTTCTGTAAAAGACAGAGGAAATCTTCTGACATACTACCGAAAGCACTTAATACAATACATTCATCAACAACAAAAAACTTAATCAAAATTAGATGAAAAATATAAAAATTCTTTTTTCTTAAAAACCGTAAAAGATTGAGGAAATCAGCCGACAAACTCCCAAAAGTTCTAAACACATTAATCCATTCAACAACAAACAAAAAAACACATAAAAATTGGATGAAAATAGAAAATTCTATTTACCTTTCATATAGAAACGTGCCATGTGCACTAAATTTGATATCTACGTTTTTATTACTATCACTGGGTCGATACCTGTGCTGGTGGACTATTAGTCCCTGCGGGCATTATCATCCCAGTAGTCAGTGCTTAGTCATTGTTGAATTTTACAGTTCCTAAATGATGTACTTATTATCAAAACAAAGGTCATCCTCAGGCATAATTGACCATCAGGGATTACCCTGGGATTTTATGTTGAGGGGGTCCAGGGGGCGAAGCACCCCGGCCGAAAATGGATTTAGCAGAATTGAAACAACTTCAGAGGCTTATCGTGAGACCTATTTTGCTGACAGTTCACTTGGTCTTGATCTATACTTTAATTAAGGAATTAATTGCCTTGTAATCATTATTAACCAGAAAATATTTGAATTAAATTTTCTGCATTTTTTAATTTGATCAATTTTGCATTTTGATTTAAAAATTAGGTACCCGTTATTCCTATTGAATTAAACTTTTCGTCGATTTAAAACTGGGATAAAAAATATTTTCCCACATTGCCGACGATTATTACAAGAATACGTAATAAAACAACCCGTAAAAAATCGTTACTTGACCAAATCCGATCAGAATTTTACTTGAGAAAAAGTAACCAATCGGCTTTTTTCATACGGAAGTTCAAGGTTATTGTAAACTGGTTCCCGCTAGTATACTACTAATATGGATTAGGCACAGCCTACAGGCGATCGAGCATCACATGATCTACGCATAGACATGTACATGCACAAATAGTAGTTTTGGGTTCTTTTCTTCATTATCCTTGATTATTTTTCTTTGTTCTTCAATTCGACTTACCCAGTTGCAAAGGAGATTTTTTGGGCCGAGAAATATCGGGGACGACTTTTTTTTAGGGCCGAGATATATCGGCGACGACTTTCTTTTAGGGCCGATCGTTCTTTAGGGGCGAAACAAGAAGGTCTAACGATTGTCCATTTTTTAAATAAATTAATCGTTTCAAGTAAAGAAGCTGTACGGTTTCCTTTCTAATTTTTTATTTTTTATTTTTATACTGGATAGTTATTTTCTATTCAATTTTAAAGGCTATTTCCTGTACTTCACTCCGATTGTCCATTCTATGCCGAAACTTAGAATCCATTTCCGGTTGGTATTGATCATATATTTATTCATCTCCTTACACACATGTTGCTGTTAAGCTCGCATCTTGCGATGCTCACTAATATGGATTAGGCACAGCCTACAGGTGAGCATCGCATCTACGCGTAGACATGTACATGTACAAATAGTAGTTTTTGGGTTCTTTTCTTCATTATTCTTGATTATTTTTCTTTGTTCTTCAATTCGACTTACCCAGTTGCAAAGGAGATTTTTTGGGCCGAGAAATATCGGAGACGACTTTTTTTTAGGGCCGAGATATGTCGGGGACGACTTTTTTTAGGGCCGATCATTCTTTAGGGGCGAAACAAGAAGGTCTAATGATTGTCCATTTTTTAAATAAATTAATCGTTTCATGTAAAGAAGCTGTACGGTTTCCTTTCTAATTTTTTTTTTTATTTTTAAACTGGATAGTTATTTTTTATTCAATTTTAAAGACTATTTCCTGTACTTCACTCCGATTGTCCATTCTATGGCGAAACTTAGAATCCATTTCCAGATGGTATGATCATATATTGATTCATCTCCTTACACACATGTTGCTGTTAAGCTCGCATCTTGCGATGCTCACTAATATGGATTAGGCACAGCCTACAGGCGAGCATCGCATCTACGCATAGATATGTACATGTACAAATAGTAGTTTTGGGTTCTTTTCTTCATTATTCTTGATTATTTTTCTTAAATCTTCAATTCGACTTACCCAGTTAATTCTATTGCAAAAGAGATTTTTGGACCGAGATATATCGGGGACGACTTTTTTTTAGGGCCGATCATTCTTTAGGGGCGAAACAAGAAGGTCTAACGATTGTCCATTTTTTAAATAAATTAATCGTTTCATGTAAAGAAGCTGTACGGTTTCCTCTCTAATTTTTTTTTGTTATATTTAAACTGGATAGTTATTTTTTATTCAAATTAAAAGGCTATTTCCTGTACTTCACTCTGATTGTCCATTCTATGCCGAAACTTATAATCCATTTCCGGTTGGTATTGATTCATTTCCTTACAGATCTTACACACATGTTGTTGTTTAGCTCGCATCTTGCTATGCTCGCTAATATGGATTAGGCACTGCCTACAGGCGAGCATCGCATCTACGCATCGACATGTACATGTACAAATAGTAGTTTTGGGTTCTTTTCTTCATTATTCTTGATTATTTTTCTTTGTTTTCAATTCGACTTACCCAGTTAATTCTATTGCAAAGGAGATTATTTGGGCCGAGATGTATCGGGGACGACATTTTTTTAGGGCCGAGATATATCGGGGACGACATTTTTTTAGGGGCGAAACAAGAAGGTCTAACGATTGTCCATTTTTTAAATAAATTAATCGTTTCATGTAAAGAAGCTGTACGGTTTCCTTTCTAATTCTTTTTTTGTTATTTTTAAACTGGATAGTTATTTTTTATTCAAATTAAAAGGCTATTTCCTGTACTTCACTCCGATTGTCCATTCTATGCCGAAACTTGGAATCCATTTCCGGTTGGTATTGATCATATATTGATTCATCTCCTTACACACATGTTGCTGTTTAGCTCGTATCTTGCGATGCTCGCTATTATACGAAATACGAACGAAATATGGTAGTCAGCCAAGAACCAGCAATGGGATTCTCTCAAAATATTTTTTCACTTGAGACATCGGAAAGTAAGTGAGTTCGATTTCTTGCCGCAGCTACAGCTCATGATACAAAATGACTGTGACACTTTAGACATTTCAGCGGCGGTCTGATGCGTTTTCATTCTTTTAGTGCGGCATTTCCGATAATAACGCGTCAATGCCGAAAATCCGCAGCCCAGAGTGATCCCTGGACCATTGCCGATTTTGGCAATACTGTAAAATTCCGGCCATTTGGTTTTATTGCTCCCAAAACTTTAAATGACCTCATGAAGATTATTCCAGAAACGTATCGTCAGCACTAATTTTGATATGTATGTTTTTATTTATACATGCGAAATTTGAAATAAAATAACAGTTTTATTAAATTATGTTGTAAAAGCTGATCAGCAACCTGATAAAATGTTGAAATGGTACTCTGAACAGTGCACACAAAAACTGAGTGATACCATTGTACACAGCAACATGCTGTTTCGTAGTTCTCGCTACACTCCAGGTGTTGCAACTTCAAATGCTTTTAAATATATCTTTAAATAATATTTATTTAATATGATTATCACTTCAATGCTTTATTTAAGAAATCGAATTATTTTCTTTACAAATGATAAAAACAGTTATCAAAATATAATCTCTCACCTGACGTGGTAAACTCCAAGGCCATGCTGTTTAAAACCTTGACGTATATATTAATTGATTTATTTGATAATTTTGACATAATGAACATAATTTGAATGAATTTGTATATTAGGGACTGAAAAGCTACTTCGACGCACTCAAAATTTCATTTCAACACATCCAATCTTGAGATGAGAAGGTAAAAGGAAAAAAAAAAGGAAAATATATTTAGGTTAAAAATATATCAACAATCCACACCAGTGACTAAAAATTTCTAATTCATCTAAAATAAACTTAATATTTAATTATTAAATGCAATTTTCATGCCACTTAATTCAATGTTAATAACTGTCAACCAAGGATAACCCATGAAAGCCTTTCAGCTTATTTCCAATGGGTCTTTTACAAATAATAGCTCAAGTAGGTATCTAAGGTGAATAGGGTTGTGGGATATCAAGAAAGAATCATGAATCGTTTAAATAATATTTATTTATATGAAATGGTACATCTTTCTAAGTCCTTACTAATATATTTCAAGTAACTTAAACATTTGTAGATCAGTGATGGATTTGATAGAATCAGGTAGTAATTTCCAATCTTGAATTGCATTGTACTAAAATATTGTTGATTGGATGCCTTTAATTTTAGGCCTTACATAGTTAAAATGACTTGATCTTTTATTGTGTTTGTGATGTTTGTTAATTTTTACAAAATTATTTTTCAAATAAGAGGAACATGCAATTTTGACGAAGCTGTTTCGCTCTGTTTTCAACATTTAAAAATCCTAAACTAGATAGTTCTGTTTGTTTTATACTTGTTCTTGGGCCCATACTTTGAATAAATGAACTTCTTAGTTTTGTGCCACTGATAATTTGTTTTTCAAAGCTTGAGATATACCCACATAACAGGAGGAACAGGAATAATCAAAGCCATACTTAAAGTTCTTCTTGTTTCAGAAGATAGGCAATTTGCTTTTCTATACATAAATCTCACACGAGACAAATTTTGGTCTATATCAATGCCTAATTATTTAATTAATTAAATTAATTAATTTAATGACCATTACCATTAATTTGAAAATATGTTATGGTTCATTTTTTCTTTGCTTTGGCCCAAAAAGAATACATTCAGTTTTACCAAGGTGTAGAGAAAGCTTGTTTGCCGATAAGCCACATGCTTCCAGTTCTTTGCAGAATTTTTGAGAGATAAATTCTGGATTTTTATGGGAAAACATAACTGTACTGTCATCTGCATATATAGTGGAAGCTAACAGTCTGAATTTATACTAATGGATATATCATTGACATAACAAAGACAAAATAAGGAACCAGGATACTTCCCTGTGGTACTCCACAGCTTATGACTTCTAAATTGGATTCTGTACAATTAACATTAACCAACTATTTTCTTCCTGTTCAATACGATTGGAACCATTTAATGTTAGATAAGTAAATTAAGTTGAAAAGCACTCAGCCTAAATAGGAACGTCAGAAAAATTTCGAGTGAACCTATTTTGACATAATAAGATTCAACTGTATGTATATTCGTTGTTTGAATCTTCTGAAATATTTTGTCATGAGTTTATGATGCTCATTAAATAGTAATGTTATACCCTTGGCATTGTTTCTTCAAATGCAACCTGTCCTTGTGTCTGTTTGATTAGGTGATCTGGTAAGGCTGTCTTTTCAACTACATGATGATCAACTTTTGTATGCCTGTGAATATACATGTAGTTAAAATTAATTACATTTAGGCAGGATTTTTTTTGTTATTGCCAATTGATAATGGGTGCATAACACCACTAACCACAATATTTCAGTTATATTATGATGGTCTATTTTATAACCAAAGTGTCCAGAGAAAAACCACTGTACTTCCTCAACTGAGAGACAAACTTTATCACATGAGGTTCTATTGAGCACAACTCACCACAAGTAGGAATCACACTCACCACTTTAATGGTTATACGTACTGATTACATAGGTAGATGTAAATCTAAATACAATCATAATATGACCCTTAAATGAATAGAACAAAAATTTATTTGTTTTCTTTTTATGTATTTTTTTCTCAGTAATGTCTATGTTGAATTATTGAGGTTTATTTACTGTTGTCTTTCTCTCTAACCTTAATTTCTATTGTATATTTATACTGTATTATGTTGTGTAGTTATGCCTTCAACCCCTTTGGAGTACAATTGTGCATCAATAAAGATAATACTATTTAAAATATAAAAGAACACTGGAAACAAATTGAGACAATTAAATGAATAACATAACTTATAAATGTGCAAATGGTGCAATAAATTAATAAGGACTCTTGAATACTTATCACAATCTGTATTGTGAACCCTTAAAAGAGTACAGTGGTACTACATATTTGTGGTGCTGTATTGTGAACCCTTAAGTGAGTATAGCGGTACTTCATATTTGTAGTGCTGTATTGGATAAAAACAGGCATTAACATATAGACCAATATAGAAACAGGAAATGAATGTACAAGATGACTGTACAATGAGAAGCTATGTTTGAAACTAGAGCCTCAACTAATAATGTATGCTCATATGGTTATTCATACACTGCTTGGGTTCAATTAAGTTTGCAATTTTGACAAAATAAATGCTTTTTATTCATATTTACATAATTAAAGACTGTCCATTGGAGTCAATTAACACAAACTAGAGGCTCAGATGAGCCTGTATCGCTCACCTGACATATTTAAGTCCTCTTAAAAATGTCTGCATGCCGAATGCATCTAAGTTACTATTCAAATCCCATAGGGTTTTATGTTAAAACTATGTCTGCTCATGGCAGCCATCTTGGATGGAGGTCGTGCTCACCGGACACAATTTTAAAAGTATACTACCCAAGGACCACCCATGCCATGTTTGCTTTAATTGACTGACTGGTTTCAGAGGAGAAGACCTTTAAACAATTTTCCCATAGGGTCCTATGTTGAAACTATGTCCTCTGACGGCGGCCATCTTGGATGGAGGTTGGGTTCACAGGACATAATTTTGAAAGTTGACCACCTAAGCACCATTCATGCCATGTTTGCTTTAAATTGACTTGCTGGTTTCAGAGGAGAAGACTTTTAAACATTTTTTCCATAGGGTCCTATGTTAAAACTAAGTCGAGTCATGGCGGCCATCTTGAATTTCCGATCAGCAAACGATTCATAAGTTAAGTACAGGACCACCCAATGATCATTCCTGTAAAGTCACAATTCAATTGGCTTAGTGGTTACTAACAAGAAGGTTATTAAAATTTCGACCAATCAGAACACATTATGGGCCCTGGCAGCCATGTTGGATTTCCGATCAGCGGCAAAAACAAAAATATTGTATATGACCATCTAATGAACATTTCTGCCAAGTTTGGTTCAAATCTGTTTCGTGGTTTCAGAAAAAAAAGAAGAAAATGTGAAATTCCCATTGGGTCCAATTTTAAACTAAGTCGAGTCATGGTGGCCATCTTGAATTTCCGATCAGCAAACGATTCACAAGTTTAGTACAGGATCACCCAATGATCATTCCTGTAAAGTCACAATTCAATTGGCTTAGTGGTTTCTGACAAGAAGATTTTCAAAGTTTCAACCAATCAGAACACATTATTGGCCCTGGCAGCCATGTTCAATTTCCGATCTATACCAAATACACAAATCTGGTAGAGGACCATCAAATGAACATATATGGCAAGTTTGGTTGAAATCTGTTCAGCGGTTTCAGAGAAGAAGAGTTAAATGTGAAAAGCTAACGGATGGACGGACGACGGACGCTTACCCATGACAAAAGCTCACATGGCCTTTGGCCAGGTGAGCTAAAAATGAATACCAAGTAAGGGACCACCCAATGACTATTCATGTACAGTTTGTATTCAATGGAGAACATTCACCCCTTTTCCCATCAGATGGCGTCACTGTACCAACGGTGGTTACGAAAACGTTTGTTTTCAGATGAACGCTTGTAACCAATGCAATCAAATGGCAATAGCATTACCTACATGGTGTCCTTGGTCTGAAAACATTACGTAATATGACGGTGTGCTCGGCATATAGAAAGGACGGAAGTAATAATGAAAGATTTTAATATGATATCTCCTATACCCTTTTTCTATGTTATTTCACAGTGACAGGTAACAATCATAGGACCCAATGGCAATGTCAATGTAAATTTGCACATGCGTTTTTCAGACTTAATTGAAACAGGTTGAAAATTATACACATGTTTTTTTCACACTGTATATGGTCTAACCATGTAAAATTGCATATTGGCTTTTGCATCAGTAATTTGTCTTCAAATTTTTATAATAAATTTCTCCCTGAGAACTGCAGGGCCGGATATCTTTCAATTCAATTAATTTTGTTTCTTTAAAATTTCACCACATATTTTTATCAGAAAAAAAACAACATCTAAAAGTTAAAAGGTCGTCCTCTTAATGACATGAATATATATGTGTCTAGGCCGCGTCCATGCAACTTCGTATTATATAATAAAATTTGATTTTTGCACTTTCAGCAATATTTCAGCTATATCATGGCGATCAATTTTAGTGGTGGAAGAAGCCGGAGTACCCAGAGAGAACCACCGACCATGGGCAAGCAACTGGTAAACTTTATCACTTGTGGCACCCTTTTTTGTAATTTACAAAGCCAGGCACGAACCCACGCCGTATTGGTGATAGGCTTGTATGAGTTGTTAGATCCAACGACCTAACTCATTGAGCCACCCGGGCCCCATATTATATAATAAGTGTCCGGTTTTCAAAAAACCTTATGCAAGAAAGTTCAACAGTTTAATTATTGCTTCTGATCCGCGGATTTCTCCCGATAAGATTGATTCCTTGCGAAGTAATCATTCAAAGAGATAAAGTTGCATTTTAATGCCTGGTGCTTTAACCATTCATATGATTTTTTCTATCACCGTATGTAGCGCTATCGTGTAATTTAATAAACACCGTCCAAATATATCTTGTATTTAGTGTAGAGGTTGGTAAATAGCTTGTATTACCGTTGAAATGAAACCGTACAATTCCTGTTTCATGACGGTCAGTTTTTTTGCTGGAGGAAACCGGAGTTCCCTGAAAAAAAACCCACTGACCTGCCGAAAGTAACTGACAAAAGAAATCACATTAGTATTATTACCAATTAATAATAATCAAGTGACTGTTGATGAAAAAAAAAATCCACATAATATGACTGTTCATGAAAAAAAAAATCAACATTATCTATAATACGACCCAGGCCGGTATTCACGTTTTATTTTTTCCATATCTACAGAATGTTAAATTTGATGCCTTTATTTGAATGACTTAAGAGAAAGCTGAAATCGTAAAATGTTTAATTTTGTATTTTTCAATTTTCGCAAACAGTTTATTGTTAAGAATCGCAAAATTAACACCCTTAAAATAAATCTGCTTAAATAGTAGATTAATAAATGTA
>MJUT01052187.1:432391-460216 GCA_002080005.1 Gigantidas platifrons
TTATTCGGCAATGACATTCTTCATCGTTATAATGATAATATTATTTTGAAGTGCTAAAAGACTTCTTTCCTTCAAGGAAAAATTGACGGAAAACGAAAATGTTAAAGAAGAAATGGCCCGACGGCTATAGTTGAAAACTTTATGTGAAACCCGATGGGCCGGTATAGGTCTGAATCTTTGTACACGTTTCTGACGGAGTTTAAAGTCGTGGTAGATTCTCTAGAACAACTTGAGCAACATGGAGATGCAAAGGTAAGAGGTTATGCCTGTTCTATCAAAAAGTTCGACTTTATCATAAAATTGGTAGCTTGGTAGCAGTACAGTTTATTCTACAGCCTCTCGTTCCTCTGTCTGGAATGCTACAAAATAAGCCGTTGGATCTGATTGAAGCTGTCACAGAAAGCAAAGTAGTGATTGAACAGTTGCAAAGAAAGAGAAATGACCAGGAAGTATGGGACGAACTTTATCAGAAGGCGGTAGATACAGCAGCATTAGTTGAAAAGGCTCCTACTATCCCTAGAGCTACTGGTAGGCAGCGGCACCGAGCCAATGTGCCGACAGAAACCCCAAACCAGCACTGGAGGCGTGCTATGTACTTGCCTTTTATAGACCATCTATTGTAGGAACTAAACGGTCGCCTTATCTCTAACGAGAATAGATTTTGCGCACAATATCTCATCCCAACGAAACTTGACGGCCTCACACGGGAGATCACCAATATCGTGTTTGAAACTTTTAGAGATGACCTACCAGCAAATGACGTCGAACAATTTCAGGAGGTCGATAGATGGTTAGTGTGGTGGAATATTGCGGCAAACCATACATCCTCAAATATCTCAGAAACACTTGCAGTAATTAATTGTTAGCTTTACCCAAACATTTCGGCAAACCCTACACCCTCAACTATCTCAGAAACACTTGCAGTAATTAATTGTTAGCTTTACCCAAACATTTATATCTGCTTGCTAGTTCTTGTCACTATGCCTGTAACTACTGCCACAGCTGAGAGAAGCTTTAGCGTAATGAGACGAGTTAAAACGTATGTTCGGTCGACTATGCTTACCGAGAGGCTGTCTGTTTTGACCGTTTTACATGCGTATAAACACTGGCATATCGATGTTGAGAAAGTAATAGATGTATTTGCTGTAAAGAAAACGCGTCCTTTAGGTTTTCTATTTGTCGCTGACCCTGATATTGAAGTTCTATTGGTAGATATGACTGTCAGATAGAAAACTGATAGAAAAACATAAATGTTGTTCGTTTTATTGTTCAAAGTCTTGATTCTTTCTGTAAAAAAAAACTTACCGTCTGTCGAATAGGCCCTTTCACGGTTATTACAGCCATATTGGATAGGGGGCAAATTTTCTTCATAGAGGTAGGAATTGCTTAATAAACAGGAAAACGTCATGGACCAGAAAAATTGCTCAGCAACACACATAGGGTTTCTTGTATTTTCATATACCATTCCTCCCTCTATCCAATATGGCTGTTATAACCGCGAAAGGGCCTATTGGTCTTTCTTAAGTTTATTCTATACATTGAAATAGGCTATATTCGCGGAGCTTCCGTGGGGGGGTTCGCCCCCCCCCCGGGCCCCCTAATTCCAGGGCTTTGCCATGGACCTACTGGGGGCCTTAGGCGGCTCCCAGACCCCTCGCCCTAATTTTGTGCTTCCACTTCAAGTTAGGTATAGCTACGCCCCTGGATACATACCAGTGAAGAACGGAAAAGACGTGTCATATCATAATAATGACAATTATATATATATATATTTCCATAGATAATGTACTTATTTTAAAATTAAGTGATCCCTCTACCCGCTCATGTTGATCTTTTAATATCCACTTGAACTTTAAGCTGATACTTGTAAAGGACCCCATTGGAAATAAGCTGAATGGCTTTCATGGGCTAGCCTTGGTGAGAAAGTTCTCAGCAGTTACAATGAGTGGATTGAAGTTTCTGTTAATGATGGCAGTTTTATGTTTTATTTTTAAATTAACGTGAAATTTTTAAACACTTGTGTATGATGTTGAAATTTTTAAACCTAAATATATTTTTACCTTTTTTATTTCTTTTTTTTTTTGCATCAAACAGAACGGATTTAAGAAATAATTCATGGAAGCCACACTGGTTTTAATATGGTGTTGGTAGAACATTTGTAAATTTTATACCTCGCTACCGCTTGGGATTAAATCCTAATATCTTGATAACCCATGTTAAAACTCACAACAAACAGTATGGCTTCAATGAATCATCCCCATTCTGATGTGTCTAACAATACAGTACACTTTGATGAGAAAAGCAGTACTTTATGTTTACGTTTGCAGGCAAGGTCACACACAATTTAAGTGATGCAGATTGGTTGTTCTATCTTTCATCCTGCCAAATTCAAGCAGACGATAACTTATCAGTACATGCTATTATGACGAGAACATCTTATTGATGGAACAGCCGTAACAATATATCACATTATTTGCATATTTTTTGAATTTTTGTATATGCCGATTATTTTCAGTGAATATATATGATTTTAAAACATTAACAATGGTGTAAATAATTTTATTCTGTGGTTTTATCACCTGGCTTAAAAGTGCATGCCCCAATAAGAATTTACGAAGTAATACATCACTGATTTGTTTACAAAGCGAAAGAAGGACATCATATTAGAATTTCATATTAATCTCACATGTCAATGCTTCTTATAGTATCTATTATGATAAACATTAACAGTACATTTACCATTTAACCTTCAGAAGAATAAAGCATTTAAGGTTCCTGAAACCTTTACACAATGGGCACACAACCATTCCACGGGTATGACAAACCTCGCATCTGAAAAGAGAAGATTATTGAATGCAAATTATTCAAATTTGTCTTTGGAGTACTTCATTTCAGATCACTTATAATTTTTTTTATAATTTTTACTTAGAAATTCATAAATTGATATTGCTTCAACATACTGACTTTATAGTGTTTAGTATATTCTCAAACAAGACATTTGATATAGTAACTAAAATGTCCTTATACTTTTTCATAATTCAAAACTTAAATAGCATTATATTAATGGCTGTGAATCCTGTCTTCTTTTGGTTCCCATTTGCTTCTGCTTCTGAAGTATCTTGGAAGCCAATTTAATACATATTTTTAGCAACAAAACTCTAAACATGTGCCAGATTTCCTTTCCATCCTAAGTGTTTGTGATGTAATCAACACTCATAAAACAACTGTGACCCCATCCCCCACAAAAAAAAAGTAACTTAGATGCTATCGTTTGGTAGTTGGATTCTAATTCATGCCTACCATTATTTGTTTGTAAGATTGATCGCTGCCCATGGTGAGATATACTTAAAGCAACTTTGAGTGAATCTCTTATAATTTTGAAATAAAGGAGGAAAAGTATTAAATTTTTTAAAAATTTGATGAAAAAAGGGCAATAACTCCAAAATGGGTAATGGCATTTACTTAAAAATTGCAGTGTAGGTAGATCTTGACATGCTGCACATTTTTGCAATTTAAACTTAATATCTATCTCTTATAGTTTTTGAAATATAGGACAAAAATGGTTAAACTTTTAAAAAATTTGATGAAAAAGGGCAATAACTCCAAAATGGGTAATGTTATTTACTTTAAAATTGCAGTGTAGGTAGATCTTGACATGCTGCACATTTTTGCAATTTAAACTTAACATCTATCTCTCATAGTTTTTGAAATAAAGGACGAAAACTATTAAAATTTAAAAAAAATTGATGAAAAAAGGGCAATAACTCCAAGATGGGTAATCAGATTTATTTCAAAATTGCAGGGTAGGTAGATCTTGCTGTGCTGATAATTTTTATCCCATGTCAGATTTTTGTTATTATTAACGGTTTTAGAGTTATTACCCAAAAACCTTCAATTTTACCATATGTTCTATTTTTAGTAACAGTGGCCATGTTTGTTGGTCGAATGGAACCAAATGAAGAAGTTTTATATAGGATCTTACATAGATGCTTCCTGCCAAGTTTGGCTCCATTTGGCCAAACAGTTTCAGAGGAGAAGATTTTTTTAACATTAGCCAATCAGAAACAAGAATTGCCCTTGGCGGCCATATTTGTTGGCGGAATGGGACGAAATGAAGAAATTTTATAGAGGATCTTATATAGATGTTTTCTGCCAAGTTTGGTTCCATTTGGCCCAGTTGTTCCAGAGGAGTAGATTAAAATATGAAAAAGTTAACGGACGGACGACGGACACCAAGTGATGGCAATAGCTCACATGACCCTTTGGGTCAGGTGAGATAAAAAGGTGCATTCGACTCGCAGCCGCAAGTGATATAGTTTATCAGTTGCTTGTCCATGGTCGGTGGTTCTCTCAGGCTTCCTCCACCACTAAAACTGGTTGCCATGATATAGCTGAAAGTGGCATTAAAACACCAAAAATCAAATCTTCCAATCAGAAAAAATATGGGAGTAAACACAAACTATATAAAGGATCATCAATTTACTACTAAATGGTCTTCATTCATCTTGTATAACTTACAATATCGTGTTGTATTGGTAAGGCTGGTAAGCATGCTTGCCTCAAATGTGATGGTAGATCGTGGGTGCAAACCCAGATAAGAATAATCCAGACTATAAAATTGGTATTTTCTGCTTTCCCACTTAACATGCAGCATTGTAAAACAAGAGCAAAGACAGGTTGGCTCGGAATCGGGATAATGCGACAGTGAGGAGTAACATGTCTACATGTGAACTGTTGTTTCAGTAAGCTAGAACTTTGAAAATACAACTGTGTGTTGAGCTAGTATAAAGAGGACATCATCATCATCTCATCAAAATGTGACTGGTTCCAGCCATGGCATAGCTAAAACAATTTCTCACTTGACATTAAACGACAATCACTCACTCACTCTTGTATATGTAGAAAAGTATGAAGACATCAAAGTGATAATCAGAATCAGAAAATTGAAGAAGGACAGACAATGGTCAAAAGAAAAAGGACAAACAATGATCTACAAAACATACACATAAAACTAAAGATCAAGAAACACAAACTGCACTAAAACCAGGGGTGAACTCTGGAAGGGTAAGTAGTTTCTGCTCCACCAGTGGCACCCGTGTGTTAAACAATAATATATAAATCAATGTTTCAAATATTTAATTATACACAAATGTGACATGATTTAATGGCTTTAGCATTCATAACTTCCATGTATACAATAAATAATATTTAAAAATACTACACCTTAAAAATTTGATTGCTTTTTTCTTCTTCAAATCATTAAAAAGTGGAATTTACATATCAAGAAAACAGAACACATCTATGATACATGCTGAAAATAAAACCTGAAAGCTGCATCTAAATATAGCTCCTGTATAAAAATTATCTAAAAATTCCACTTTCTAAATATAACCAATATTTTAATCTCTGTATAAAATGATAAAAATCATACCATGACTTAAAAATATTTTCAGTTTAGCACAACAGTTCAAAAATGGTTTTGTTTTAAAGGGGTAAAAAAAAAACCATTTAAAATATTTGTTTACAAAATCATTAAATGTAGATCAGAAATCATTGATTCATAAAAGATATGTAAAAATCATTGAATTTAAAATGTACATAAAAATATCCTGTGGTACGATGTTTTCCAAATTCAGATTTCTGACTTTCATAAAAAGTCCCAAGAATGAATTGTCTCATTATAATTGCCCTAATTTTAATTAGTAAAATAAAACCTTAAACAATTGTTTGTCTTTTAAATTTCATATCTTATCTGTTCTTTGAACAAACTAAATGAGCTAATAAGCTCCACACTTGTATTAATATTTTGCTGTTTCTTTTGACAGTAAATTTATGATCCAATCTTGAAATATGATTGAATGCTTTATTAACAGACTAGTGTGTGTAGTGTATGTATCTCTTCCCCAACTATGAAATTCCATATCCCCTCCCAAATCAATCATAAAATAAACTATTAGTAATATATACACATCAACAAACATGTGTTTATCTTCTCACTTGGACAAGGTGATTTTAATTCGTTGTCTAGTCTAAAGGATATTTTATATTAATTGCAAGATTAAATGTGTAGGAATATTATGCCTGTAGCAAGAACTTGTGCCTTATTTTTGTAATTTGCATCGCTCACCTGATATATAGGTTTCGGTTTATGATGCTTAACGCCACTTTCAACAATATTTCAGTTATATCATGGCGGTCAGTTTTATTGGTGTAGGAAACACGAATACCCGGAGAAAACCACTGACCTGTTGCAAGTCACTGACAAACTTTTATCACATAATGTTGTATCAAGTACACCTCGCCTAAACGGGATTCGAACTCACAATGTTAGTGGTGATAGGTACTGATTGCACAGGTTGTAAATCACCTGATTTATATTATTGAGTGAGAGAGAGATAAGACATCAAAGAAAGAAAGGGGCCCTCAATTTTAACATGAAAACCATAACTGATAGAAGAAATCGGCTCGAATTATACATGAAGCTGAATAAAAAAAAATGTCTAAAGACCATGGTAAAGACTAAATTACTTTAAGCATGTGCAATACCTCTCCAATTTATGGACAAATAAAATGGAACACAATCTATATTTGTGAATACCAAGAATAAGTATTTCTACAAGAAATTGTTGGTAAACCTAGAAAACAAATATGTAGACAACATTTTTGCACATTGATATCAAATTTTAGAACTGAAGATATGAATATGGATTACACATTTAAACAAAATATAATACTTCTTGGGGAAAAAACTCTAGAATGTCAAAATGGACATACACATATGTGCACAACTACATTCCCCCTTCTTAATGCTAAACTACATATCCCCCTCCTTAAATAAGTCTTGTTTGTGGATATACATACCCTCCTCTCCTTCTTAAATAAGTCTTGTTTGTGGATATACATACCCTCCTCTCCTTCTTAAATAAGTCTTGTTTGGGAATATACATACCACCTTCTTAAATAAGTCTTGTTTGGGAATATAAATACCCCGGTCTTAAATAAGTCTTGTTTGGGAATATACATACCCCCTTCTTAAACAAGTCTTGTTTGGGAATATATACATACCCTATTCTTCAACAAGTCTTGTTAGGGAATATACATATCCCGGTCTTCAACAAGTCTTGTTTGGGAATATAAAAAGATATATTTTAATTTGCGAGACCTTTCAAGCAAATAAATTATATACCGGTATTGCCTCTACAAAATCTGGCATTAGAACAATAAAATCTTGGTAAAAGTCTGTCAAATGTTCCAATCACAATATATTTGTTTACAACACAAGATTTTATCACACACTTCATTGACTAGGTATAACATTATCAAATATAAAATAAATTACAGGCTTTGTATCTAGTATATACAAATAAGCCATACCATGTATGGTAATAGGACTGTTATCACACATAACATTCAAGGAGACATAACTCTTACTGAAATGTAAAGCTATATATCACAAAAACTTGTCATGAACTTAAAACCTGCAGGCAAGAAAACTAAAAAAAAAAAATACAGTCAAATCTACCTCATGATGTCACCTCTATAGAGCAGTCACCTGTATTTAAAGGTCACCCTTTTCTTATCCTCTTATAGAAAATATCATATGAATAGAACCTCTTTTAAGAGGTCGCCTATCTTAAAAAATCTACTTTTTATTTGTCCTCTTAATAAAGGTTTGACTATATAAAAGATAATATAATTTGTAATCTATCCATGCTGTTTTAGTCAGAGAAATATAACATGGTTAGGGGTTGTGGTGTTTAATGCCACTTTCAACAATATTTCAGCTATATTATACTTTACGTTTTTATTTTCCCTATTTGTCTTTGTTGGCGCAGGCGGCCGGTCAATATTTTACTATAATGCGCCGGTCAATATTTTACTATAAGTTTTTATTTTCCCTATTTGTCTTTGTTAGTGCAGCCGGTCAATATTTTCGTATATGGACCGGGCCCGATCAATATAAAGTTTTCTTCCGGATATTGTCAGAACTCGTTTTTTGTCTTAGATAACAAAAACATGTCGTCTGACAGATTTGCATGTATCGAGTATAATATAACAAATAGTTCATGGCACTTCGGGCCAAATGGCAGTTTATGGACCGGTCTGTCACCCACAAAATAGTATATGGATCTCAGCTTCGCTCAGGTCCATATAATATTTTGTGGGTGACATCCCGGTCCATAAACTGCCATATGGCCCTTAGTGCCATGAACTATTTGTTAAATATTAACCGGGCCCGATCAATATAATGTTTTCTTTTGAATTTTGTCCGAACTCGTATTTTTGTCTTAGATATATAACAACAAAAACATGTCGTCTGACAGATTTGCATGTATTGAGTATAATATAACAAATAGTTCATGGCACTTCTGGCCAAATGGCAGTTTATGGACCGGTCTGTCACCCACAAAATAATATATGGACCTCAGCTTTTTTTTGGTCCATATAATATTTTGTGGGTGACATCCCAGTCCATAAACTGCCATATGGCCCATAGTACCATGAACTATTTGTTAAATATCGTGGCGGTTATAACATGGTAAAATACATGTTTTAAAAATTGTCGTAAAAATATGTCTTTATACTACACAAGAATAACTTGTTTCACTTCATAACACCAAATTTGTAAACAAAATTTGAAGCAGAGAAGAAGAAAAGATGCATATTTAAAAATATTTTCCTCAATAAAGACATTTCAAGAGACAACAAATCAAAAGAACAAGCTATGAATATGCTTAGCTCTTAATTGTCCTTATAATATAAAAGATAATCCTGAATGAAAAAAAAATCAAGAAAATTCTCCATGGAAACAATTGTATCTGTACAAATGAATATTCCATAAATATAAACCTAGTAATACATATATATTTTAGAATTTTAAAAACATTATGATGTCAAAGTTGAAATTCATTCAACATGCTTAAGCTAAAAAAAAAAAAACATCACAAAACAACAAAAAATAATTGGTGTAAAAATGATGCACAAATAACATTTTAGCACTTCACAAGGAAAGAATTACTAACAAGTATATATGCAGAATCTTTAGTTTACAGAATTACAAGAGGAAATTGATAACTCCCATATATAATGTATAGGTATCAGTAATGTATACTAGGATTATCCTGTGATTAGAACACGAGTCCAGTGACATTCATAAAATTGTGGTTGCTAAAAAATTACAAAGCACCAGGGATAGATATTAACCTACGGTATATAGAAAAACATTGTTAAACATTTGCCAAAACATTTTGAATTTGTTTCCATTCTGTCAAAAGTTTTAATACATAAAGTAGTATTAAGGACACCTAACCACCTGCAGGCATCTCACTCCTAACTTTAGTGGGGATAGGTTTGTTTTGTATTTATAAGGTAGATGTTAATCTAATTATCACATGATCACAGCTACAAGGCCTCTTTTGATGAATGTTACAACTAAATGGACAATATCTTTTGACATTGTTAATGTTGGTTTTACGAAATCCAAAAACTAAAAATATCTGACATCAAAATATTACGGGAAAAAATGGGAAGAATGTGTTCATAGAACACAGATGCCTCCACTTCTAGCTAAAATAAACAGGGGTCATAACTCCAGAAAGGAAAAGGTGGCAAACTTTGACCCCTTGTGTATAAATTTGAAATGATTTGCTGAAGGGGAACTTAAGTTGTTGAAATTAAATGGGGGATGTATTTACAGACGTAAACATGGACACAGGTAAAATTTAATTCCCTCTAATGCCTAGCAGCGGGGGCATAAAAATATACCAAATTGAAAATACTTGTGACCTTTAACAGACAAAAAACATAATACAGATATGTATTTATTTACACTGCCACTTTTGGTAAGCATAATTTCTAAGAGCATAATTCGTAATGGAATATAGTACAGTCAGAGACATAGTAAGATAAGTCACTGTGATAGATATATGACTCATCTTTGTGATTTGGATACATCATGTATATCTTTGGTTCTATTAAATATATCTTCAAAATTTCTTTTACAGTTAGTTAGATTGTTACTTACTATTATAACCCAAAATGCATATTAAAATAAGTACCGGTAAGCAGTTTATACAGACCAAAAGATATATCAGTATCACAGATACGAAGAGTGATAAGTCTATCACAGTGATTTACTACACTATGTCTGAGTGACATTAATATTATGTAGAAACGTTGCAGTAGGGAAAACAAGTCTTAAAAAAGACATGTACACAACAGCTATGAAACTTCCAATGAAAGATTTGTGGTTACTAAACAAAACTATAAAGAATTCGAACTCCAGGAGACGAAGTCTGGCTTCAAAGTTTTTATGTAATATGTCAAGTTCTCTTAAATAAAAGTACAGTACACTCCAAGTGTTACGACGCTCATACTCTCAGGTCGGACATATTCCTCCCAAAATGTCCGTCTCACTCCAGAGAAATGTCCGACTCACTCCAGAGAAATGTCCGATAAATTTGAGAGTCAACACCCTCTAACTCCGAGTATTTGGTCGGACGTGCGAGTGGATATTTAAAGAATTCTTTTTACATTTCTCGAGGTGAACATGTCAAACAGTTTGTGATCGATGTGTAATCGCACCAGGAAAGGTAGTTCAAAGGTCAATATTTGTCACACTCGTTCGATGCATAGGAGCACCTAAAAAGGAATTGAACAACAATTTTGAGTTACACCGTTTGTGTTTCTTTAATCTGTTTAATTTTAATAGATCTTTCTAGTACATTTAAATTTTACGATTACAAGCGGTAATGAATGCTAGAAATATCGTAACTTTTCCGAAATCGAAACTTTTAAAATACGAGTCCAGCCCTGGCTTGGATTTCTCGAAAAATCTTGCGTTTTCTAACAAACCAACTTAATTTGAGTAAAAACTAAAGTTTGTGTTTTTAAACTTGTGTTTGTGTGTTTTTTATGAGGAGTTTGGTTTGTAATGCCATCTGTGGGTAAAAGGATGACCCCCGATGTTCATACAATAAAATAATCAAACAATGTGTCAAAACAATGTATCACCTTGTGCAGTTTTATTGACATACCTTTAAACTGTGTTTAATTAATAGTACACAAATTATGTGATCGTCTCGGTCCAGTAAATTTTCAATCATCAGATCATGTCAGGATGTTTACAAGTACCGACAGAGTTCACCTGTTGATTTTTTCAAGTCATGGTTATTATTTTATTTGTTCCTAGTGACCAATTCAAATGTAGAACAATCTAGTTTTAACGAAATCGATAATTATTTTCCAGTAAATTCAGTATAAAAAGCTTGTTCTCCACGATTGTGCGAGATGTCATGCAACCGCCATTTTTTCCCTTCAACCTCGTGCACAGGTCAGTTGATGGACAAGCTATAGCTATATTTAGATATTTTGTGATAATAACTTTATATTGTAAAACGATTTACCCTGTAATTTTTTTTCAACAACATACATTTTTTATAGTATATATTTTATACAATACAATATTGAACTGATTTTTGCTAACAATTCAATCAATCAATTATTGAATATTGATTTTTTTTCCCAGATGTTGAACATTTCCCCCCGGAATTGCACCCCCTGTTAGTATACTTTTATTGCTTTAAATAAAAAAAATAACACCAAAAACATCAATGATTTTAGTCTTCTTATTCAGAAAAAAACCTACAGCAAAATCATGAGCAAAATAAAGTAATTTGTATACGAGATTTGTTTCAACTTCATCCTTGTGGACGATAGGTCGAAGCCAGTGTATTGAGGGAAAAAAATATCAACCAATCGTTCTTAAAATACAGTAGTTTGTGTTTAATGTTTTGTTTTCTTTTTCAGGTAAATAATGCATGCTTTTCGTTATTTACTTAGTTTAGTAATGTTACATTTTTTGTGTGCCTGCGCATTGTTTAAATAACCCATGTTTTGTCTTCTTGCATATGTTTTGCTATGCAGTTTAATTTGTTCTGTTTTAAATAAATACGTAATGTGTATTGTTGTCGATTTTATTATTTGGTAAAGTGCATATATTCGAAAATTTCCTGCAGTTTGATTGATTACGGCAACCCGTCCGATTGTAATTCTTTAGTTCAAAAGTATTAAAAAAAAACGTCAAAATTCTGTATATATTTCAATATATGTAAAAAAAAATATTTTGAAGTTTCTGACAGATTTTCTTCAAATCAACACATTGCCCAAAAACCGCTCTAAGAGATGTACACAAGTCATTTTGAACATGTTTGGAGCTCAACATTTCAACAACAACAAAAACAGATTCACAACATATTACAAAATATTTCTTTATAAAAACTTTTCATTTAAATCAAGTTGTGTCCTTTGAAAGGTTGATCACTGTGGTTATAAAAAAATATGTATGTTGTGGGAATATTTTCTAGGTGATCGGAATTAGGTTGTCTTGTCATACTAATTCTTTATTTTAAGATACATTTTATTTCCTCCTCAATTGTTGCTGGGATCAATACACACCTAGGACTTGGCTCTAAACTAGTGGTGAAATCACTATTACTATTTTTTTTTTATTACGTATGACTTATGTTATTGACAGGATGTACCCAATATACAGGAAGACCCCCTATTGTGTAGCCATCTATTTTGAGATGCCATTCAATGAAAATAACAACCTGACCATATTGTTACATAATAATTAGATAAGAAATTGAAATTTATAGAAGATATTTATACACATTTATAAGAAAAAAATATAAATTTATTTTTTAACTACAAATAAATTGGAAGACGGCTTGAAAATCGAAAACGCAAAATAGTTGCATTTTGTATCCATGTTTATAAAACTTTAAACTTTATTATTAAGCACAATTTATAAGTCTTAGTATATAATAAAAGGAGTCTTGAGCAACGTTTTTTTTCAAACCTATGATAGGTGTATTTGTACATACAAAATGTATCATGGATGCACGATGCGATGGCATGCTGAGATGGGTGATGTTTTGACAGGTAAACTGTAAAAAAAAAACTGTATAATACACTAATAAAATATTATTTCACCTATATCAGGACTCCACAGACTGCCGATTTTCAAGAAAAAAACAACAACGTGATTTTATAATAAAAGGGGTCTTGAGCAATGTTTTTTTCCACACCTGTGATAGGTGTATTTGTGTATCATGAATGCACGATGTGATATGGCATGCTGAAATGGGTGATATTTTGACAGGTAAACTAAAAACTTTTATCAAATATCTCAGTCACAGATAACTGCGAAACAGGAGACAAAATACATACAATCACATACAAATAAATAGCTAAACAGAGATTCAACAATAATTTCAACAATAATATAATTATTTGATTAATTGACAATATGCACTACCTTATATAGATATAACGGCCTACTAATATCTCTCGACCTGCACGTGCTGATTGTGTAAATCTTTCACGTGGACATTACAAATTGTAAAAAAGTTTTAAAAAAAACGTAGAATACACTAAAAAATATTATTTCATCTATATATCAGACTGCCCATTTTCAAGAGAAAAAAAGCGGGATTTACGGATTTATGACCCATTCCCCATAAACAAAATAAAACTTAAAATTTTACTAATTAATTTTAATTCATATTTTGCCTTTAAAGAAATAAATGTATAAATTAGAATTATTTACCCGGGATCGTTCGCTATACATTTGGCAAACACGTGAAAGAGCAAACGCACCCGATATCGTAAACCGGCAACTATTTGCAGCAAGTGAAAGGGCCTTGGCATCGATTGTCGCGAGTATACATGTACATAGGGACACACATGTATTAATATTCACTTCTAGTGCACTTAAAACATGGGTACTGCATGTTAATACATTTTATTCAATGGTATTATTGTATAATATCGCACTTGGCAGTCGTTAACAGATCTATACTTTCCGTACTGTATATCATTAATTTATTTCAGCTTTATTAAGATACGCATGTTTCTTTATTTGGGAACGTTACACAGTTTAACTATCCGAGAGTGGAGACTCTCACTCCGACATTGGATACTCTCACTCTCACCTGGAAGGATTTTGTCGGACGATTTTAAGAGTGACACCCTCTCAAAGTCCGAAGAAACTCTCTGTCCGACCTGAGAGTATGAGCGTCGTAACACTTGGAGTGTAGTGTACATGTACTCAAGACTACATCAACATTTTCCTAACAAAGGTTAGAATTTCTTTTACTACATCACAATAATTCTCTCTGTACAATAAATTTGGAGACGGATTAACATAAGTTTTCAGTTTTTTTCCAAATACACATTCTGTGATCATTGTACACTATATACTATCTATGATTTTTTTCGAATAAATATTATTTAAATTAATATAATTTAAATCTGTCAATTCTGAGATAAAAAGAAATTTAGCATTAACAAATTTACAAAATGTATTAGTTGTTTCCAAATAGAAAGTTTCTAATTTTTTTCTTAGCCTTTGTTTAAATGTAAATATTCACAAACTTTATTAAATATTTATTTATAAAAAGAAAAATTTAAAAATAATATATTTTATTAGAATTAATTACGTTTTTTTCGTTTAAACGAAAACTCCAACCAAAAGATGGCAGATGATCGCCCACCGTTCAAGTGAACTAGACAATTACATTATGGCATCCCCCAAGCTGAATTTTAAAGTGCTTATTTGAGTGGAAAGTATAATTATATGGAAAAGTCATTGCATTTTTTCACAATTAATGCATGTTCAAATATAAGTACAAAATAAAGAATAATAAGTTTCTTGTTCATTAGTGATATTATAAGTCAGATAAAAAATGTGCACAGCACCATTACATACAAAACATTCTAGAGTAATTCCCCTTTAACACCTACGTACAGAGTTATCTCCCATTTACATCAGCAATGAGGTATGAGGCACAACAATTATAAATGTGACACACAGAGAAATGAGAAAATTATTGACCAATGACAATGGCCAACACAAATAACCAATCACTGTGACATCCAGAGAATTGAGAAAATTGTTGACCAATGACAACAGTCGACACATATGACCAATATCTTGTTGACCAATGACAACAGGCAAAAGCAGCTAACCAATCACTATGACTGATACAAAAGATAATTTTTTATGGTATTGGGTAATGGAAGTTTGTGTATTTCATGCAATCTATTTTTGCCTAGTTGCTGTCGTATCTGTCTCCGACATATGTCCATTAATGGAAGAGGTTCAGCTGTAAAAGAAGATAAGAATATTATTAATACAATTATTGTTCTGTTTATAACAAAAGTAACACCAAACTCATATTAATCTAGAAGTTCTAAATATGGAAAACAATAAAACAATAAAGCTATATATTGTACATGTACATTTTCTGTACAAGCGTGTGGACAATAACGTACATTTGTAGATATTGCACAAGTGATCATGATTTTGTAGTCTGTACCATGACTTGTCTTATAGCCATGCATTAAATACTAGTATGTCGAATTAATATAAAAGAAAGAGCTACGCCATGCTCAGCAAGTTGACAAAGGCTCCATCCAGCACCAGTTTTCCTGCCATCAAGTTTAGGCCACCCTTAAAAATGTTAGCGATTCCCGCACCTGACCCTCCATTTCACCTATGGGTCGGTAGGTCAGGGTTCCCACTCTTTTCCCAATATGAAATTCCAGGGTTTTTCCAGGACTTTTTTCAGTTTTCAAGGATAAGTTTTCTTGTTCGTTATTTGCCGCTTGAACAAGTATTTTGTTATTATCATGGATTTCTTCATGTGTGATTGAATATTGATCACCATCATCGGAACTAATTTATGTAACATTGACCTGCACTACCTTTACAAACACATTGCAGATTCAGATTCAAGTTATCAATTCGTCCCTTTTTTTGGCCTATTGTAGACGCTTTTATTATTATTGGGACGAATAAAGCAAGGGACCAACTGATTATCGGACCAAGGGAAGTAACTCGAAATTGACAAATTGCATCAAAACTTCTGGTGGTTAAAAAATTACGCTTTCAATAAAGATTTCCAGAGTAAATCCCGGATTTTGACAATTTTTTTTAATTTTCAAGGACATTTCCCGACCGGGAACGTGTATAACGAAATTCGAGGGTATTTCCCGTTTTCCAGGATGCATGGGAACCATGGTAGGTAGGGTGATTTTTTTTTTTTTCAAAATAGACATCAAATATTTTTCTGATTGATTTTGAGCACACATCCTCATTGTCCCTTGAAATTGATAAGGAAAACATTGCTTCCGCACTGGTGCTTTTCCAACTCGCCATTAGTCATCACTTTTACAGCAGCGAAGCTTCAGCATGTTCAGATGCTGCGTTCATTCACATATCTGGTTCCTTCAAAGTCGAGCAACGGATTTTGTTCATTTAAAAGTGTAAACTAGTTCCGAACGTAAATTCTGGAACAATATTGGAACTTCCGGTAACAAAAAAAAAAAGTTGTCGCAAATCACCCAAAAAATATTTCGAGCCGCAACCTTTTCTAACGGTCGGTCAGGTGCGGGCAACAAATTTTTTTTAAATTTTGGCCTTAACTTAAAATCCATTACTGAAAGAGTGATTGTTGTTTAACGTCAACTCAACAATTTTTCAGCTACATGTATATCATTGCGAGATCAAGTTAATTTTCGATGATGAGGTCCGCTTTATACTAGACCAACACACTTAGTTGGATTTTTATAGTGCTAGTTCACTTAAACAAGAGTCTGTGTATAGACATGTCGTCCCACTCGGACACAATTGGTTTTTTTTGCTCTTTCTCCTTAATTCTGCTTGCTTAGCAGAGAAGCAACAAATACCAATTTAATGGTCTTTGGTTTGACCGGATCGGGTATTACGTACAGAAATAAGAAATCCACTGGTATACGTACAGAACTACCTGAAGCCCTTGTCACAATCAATTTAAAGAAAAAAGCAGCATCAAAATTAGATAAAAACAAGATGAACTGTGAGCTAATGCTCACTTATGATACCCCAGCAAACAGGAATGTGACAGGTCCAAAAATGCTTCCCACGATATGGGGTACCTACAGTTAGCTCAACGCGAATGGATTCTCTATCGTTTTCCCCCGATTTCGGTGAATATTGGTGTGCCGCCGTTAATTTCAGATTTTGCTCCCAAAATCCTCCCAAGCTGATCCACCCAACACCGCATGGTTTATGACCCTCCCAAATGGTTTATGGTCGTCTAGAGTAATAAAAATGTTTAAATGCCTCTGGTGGTTAATCTGATTAGGATGTTACACATGTTACATGACCATCTATTGCGTTATTTATCCAAACCAGTAGCACTCTTACAACTTTAAAATGACGAAATTTTACCTTTTGCACTCGTGCGAGTTTTTGTGTACATGTAATACACAAAAGAATTTGCTTCGCTAGTGTATTTCAAATCAGTCAAAACCTCAACATACACGATTGATGCATTGATTTTCTAGCGCCTTTCACTTTGAAATGGCATTTTTTTTTATAATTTAGGGCGTTGGTATCATCTGCAGAAGCTCCAAAACTCAACTCGACGGGGTACTGACAAATGGTCAATGTCCATACCCCTATACGAGATAGTGATTCCGAGAATGTTACTATTTTTATCACAAGGGAAATCCCACGGAACAGTCGGCATTATAAATAAAAAATTTAAGTCAACACAAAATATTTTAGCCTGCTGAAAAAAGACAAGTCGTTAGTGCAATTTTCAACGAAATAATTTCATCACAATTTTTTTATTAGCACCGGATTCGAAAATATCGTTCTGACTAAGCCCATGCCTGATGGGGTACTGGCAATTGACAAATGTCCATACCCCTATATGAGATATTGATTCCAAGAATTTTACTGTTTTTAGCAAAAGGGAAAACACTCGGAACCAGGAAAATATTATAGTTTGCCGAAGATGACAAATATTTTTTACTGATGACAAATATTATAAATAGTCACACAAACGGCAATTATGCTTACCTGAGTTATTGATTTTTAATAACACCTGTCTGTATCCGTGGAGAAAGCGGCATAGATCAATGGGATTAAAACCATAAAATTTACCCATCGATTCAGGTGAGAAACCCTGCTGATTTATGACCAAATGCTCCAAAGATACACCCAAGATTTTTTCTGTGGATATCGGTGTATTTCAGTTTTACACCAAGAAATTCCACAGATTTTGGAGTGGGAGAATCCATTCGCATTAAGCTAACTGTATATGAAGCTTGTGACCAAATATCAGATTTCTGCCATAAATAGTTGCCACAAAAAATATCTTGGGATGGACGGAAGGACAAACGTACATGTACAGAGGGAAGGACAGACAGAGGTAAAACAGTATACCCCCCTCTGGTGGAGCGGGGGTTTAATAAATACAATGTAAATATTTTGTATGATGTGTAACAACAAATTGGTTAATAAGGTATTAAAAATACAATCCAATTAATTTTATATGAATTTACTGGAAAAAGCACACAAAAAATGTATGAAAATTGAAAAATTGGCTTTCACCTTATAAAAAAAAGACAATGTTGTTGAATTATAAACAGTAAAATGCATACTTTCAGCTAAAGATGACTTTCTCACTATTAAAATATCTCAACTCTTTTTGAGGTTTTTCCTGCATACATGTACAATGTAATTTGTATTAATTGTTTTTTTTTGTCTTGTATTACTGATTCCTTGCTTTTGTATAGGGGTTCTAATTTGGGTTTTCAACCTTTGTTTTTTTTAAATCTTAAAATCTTACTTAGGAGCCTGTGATTGTTATTTAACGCCTGCTCAGCAATTTTTCAGTTATATCATGACGAGTACAAGTTAATTTTTAATGAGATGATGATGAGGTCTGCTTTGTTCTAGATCAACATACCTAGTTGGATTTTTATTATATTGCTACATGTACATATGTAGCTCACAGAAACAGTCCACATGTAGTCCCAGTCCCACTCGGACACATTATCCCGAGTCAACCAGTCTTTGTTCTCTCTCCTTAATGCTGCGTGTTTAACGGAGAAGCAACAAATACCAATTTAATGGTCTTTGGTTTGACCCGGTCAGGGCTCGAAATCATGATCTACTGCACTCGGCCACTCGAGACGAGCATGCTAACCATTAATTACACCACTGATGCAGTTTTTTTTCGGTATGTGCATGAGAATGTAAATACAATATATGTATAATGATGTTATATTAATTAAATTAAATTAAAACATTTATTACACTTTATCACAACACTAAGTACAGCATATTGTATATATATTGTAAATCAAGCATTAATCTAATTTTACAGATACTTACGATCTAAACCTCCGATATAATTCATTGTAATTTCACAATGTCCCCAAACGGCACTAACAACAGGATAAAGTTTTTTGCCTTTCAAATTACGATATGCAACACCTAAATATTGTCCATCGACCACAAAACTTAATGTGCCCTCGTCCATGTCTAGTACAACTAGAAAACTGTCTGGAACAACAAAATTTTCATCTGAATTTAAAAGACTAGGATACGTTAATCCTTGCGGATTGTTTTTACCATCGTGGTACAGTTTGTTACGACCTAAATCCCACCCCCATGATTCTCCATTGCTTCCTACGAGAGACTGATATCCAACACAATGCAATGGTGATTCTGCTGTTGCCACGCCCACAACGGCATGAGTTCCTCTCTGTCGCGTGCTCCACACAATTTCCCACACATGTAATCCACGAGTGTAACCCACTTTACCCCTGATACAGTCAGTGCTCTGTGCGACAGGATGACGATGAAATGTCAATTTATCATCTTCTTTTACAAATATATTTAGAGACCTATCATCTGGATTCCAGGAATGTGCCACCTGAACTTCTTTTGGTGGTGGTGGCATATCTAACAACATGTCCAGCCGACTTGGCTTCTGATAGTCTGGGTTATAAACCATGTTTTCTTTACACAATGCCTTGTAATTTGATTCTCTATTCGACCCAGTTTTGATGCCGCCAGAAACTTTCTGCCCCATGCTCATTGCTTATATGCAATTCCGGGACGGCTGTCAGCATCACATCAACATCAATGTTAATGTAATAATTGACAGATTATCGTCAATTTTCTTATTAATGGTCCTTTTACACTGTAATCCTTTGGAAATTTTTAATATTAAAGATCTTTGTAAAAACTCAATCTGAAAAAGAAAGGAAGAAAATAATAATAGAACATGGCACATTAGTTTTTAATGGTTTTATTTAATTAAGTCTTAAATTTTGCAGTCTACAAATCCTAAATCATCTGTCTGATCTTATTTCTTAAAGATATCAATATATCAATTATTGATTATTGGTAACTCCCAGTTTTATCACACTTTGAAACTGTCCACTCATCACCTGTAAAACTTGATTCGGACACGTGAAAATTATGAAAGAATTTGTTTGAATAAACAGAACATTTTTCTAAATTGGGCTTTCGGGCAAGTACACATGTACATGTACATGTAGGTGAAAAATATTAAGGCAAAGACGGCTCAAGTCATTTTAAAACATTTTAGTCCCAACCCACTATTTTACAGCCTTTCAAGTAACAGTTTTTCAAAAAAGAAAAGCATTTGAGAGCAATTTAAATTAAAAGAGATGAGAGTGCAATATCAACAAGTCGCTTCAATCCCTCTAACAGAAACATTTTGGTGATTCTATGCTTTTATGGAACTAATCAGAAACAGCAGCTTTCATACAAATTGACCTATAGGTGACAAGTGGTACCAGAATGTGATCAGCTGTGGGTTACTGGCGATAATTTCATGTGTTACAGGTACTTCTTGTTGAAGGCTGAATACTACCGGAAGCTAAAAAATCCAGAAGGATCGGTCAACTAGAACTAAAGTTACCACAAGGAAACCATTATGTGTACAGACGGATGACGACAACAGCACCATACCATAATATGATAGCAACATTTTTAGCAGCCTTTACAAGTTAGATTTTTTCTATTGGAATCTAAACAGGGTAGCTCGCCTGTAAATCAGACATGTCCCTATATACAAAAAATGTATGTCAGACATCTTTGCTGCCTAGTTCAAATTATTTCCGGATGTTTAATTATTTTGCATCTAAATCTTTAGTAATGCCATCTGTCATCAGTAAATTATTTATAGTGCTCCCGAAAACGGATGAGATTGGGAGCATAAAATTTGCTGTTGGCTCTGACATCATGTATGACATAAGAACAAACTGACCATTCTTGGTTGTTTTATCTTCATTGATAAAATTTTGGGTGTTTTTCTTAATACCTGTACCTAAGTACCAGTAAAGGATATCCGATGGACTTATCATATTTATAATAAAGTCTGTGACGCGATCCGACTTTTTTGTAATGAAAGAAGGTGTCAGATTTATGGGAGAACTACCCTATTTCTAGAATTAGAAGCCATTTTGTTTTGCCTTTTATAAAAATAATATCAGAAATGTTAAAACTACATACAAACTATGACTTCCATGAATTACTTTTAACTCCATACTAACTATTTATCATGTTTTATTTTAGTGTATACATTGTCATCTGTATATACATGTACAAATGTACATGTATACAGCAGTAAATGACCCATAAACTGTCTAGCTTGTCAAATTCATTTTTATATGTAATGTATACTTCTTAAATACTAAAAGGCCAAATAAAAAAATATGTGTGGTTCCGGTTACCCTTCCTACCCTAATTTTTAGCCCCTACCCTAAAGATTTGTTTGCCATTTTGCAATAAGCACCATTAAAGTCACAATGTCTCTCCCATAGAATCAATGTAAAAAAAGTATATAAAATAGAATAAAATCCCTACCTACATGTACCCAGTGTTTTCCCTAATTTTCATTGTAAGAGGTCAAAGGCAACTTTGAACAGGCCACACTTGAATTTTCAAGTACATTTCTATATAAAAATTCATGATTTGAACCGACCAAAAAAGTGTGTGAACCAGGCAATTTGGCCTGCTGCCCGTTCTTAGGGAAAACACTGTGTACCTACCCTGTTTTTTATTTTAATGTAACTGGAACCACACATATATTCTTATTTGGCCTAACTGTATGTAAAATCTTCTGATAAGTAATTCTAAGTGTGTGTTGTCTTCTATTGTTCGCATTCAGAGATTACCAGGTAAACACCTTTGGTTATAATTAATTGGCTTTTGGGGTTGTTGACCTTTCTACATACATGTACATGCTTAAAAATATATATCATTATAAGGATAATCTCTTACTACTTACGTAAATTTTCATAATCAAATACAATGTTCATTTAATATGTTTTTCTCAGATAGCTATAGGCTTAAATTAATTTCAGCTAAAAAAAACTTATTTGCAGGTTGTACACCAAATTGACTAAACTATAATTATGCCTTTCCTGTTTAAATGTGAGTGGGCTGTTTAAAAAAAAATGACCCCAAAGTGTGACATAGGTGACCAAAATTAAAGTAATTGGAAATTGATGTTCTATTGAATTTTAAGGACCCACATAAGTCCAAGTTTACTAATTTATCATCGGTTTGTGAAAGAAATTAAGAAAAAAAAAATTTGCAACATTTTATTAATGGCTTTTGATCTATATTTTTGTTACACTAACAATATTTCTCAACAAAATTACAACAGAAGTAATTCTAAAAATTATTGTACATTATTAATTTATTGATACAACCAAGTTCAAAAATTAATTTTCGATCATTTTTAACCAATATTTTTTATTTAGAGATAAAATTTAATGTATTTTCACTATTTTTTTAAGTAATTTTTTGGTTTCTCATTACAAAAGTTTCTGTTTCTCATAAAAAAAAGGTCCACACTGATATGAAAAGTACATTTGAAGACACATACACGATACTAATTCATTCACTGAAAATTTCATAGAAATTGCTTTATCCATTTTTGCATTACTGACAAATGACAAATGAAAAACGCATGTATTTTTACCTAATTTTGTTACACTCCTGACATATTTTTTTTATATATATAAACTAAAGTGAATATTTCAACAGAAATAGGTGTTGAAATTGGGAGTCCAATGAATAAAACAGGCCATCAGCATATAATTTAACAATTATCTATTAGAGAAATATTAATTTGCTTGATATTAAAACTTAAAGTTGACCGCAAACAGCTGTATCAAGTAACTTAGGGCAGTAAAATACTTGAAAAATACATTCTACTAAATTTATTTACTTCTCACTTGCTTTCTAATTACATCAGAAAAGTTCACATTTGTTTTATTTATTCACATTGTTTTAATATTTTGTTTGGTGGTAAGTACAAAAATAGGTCAGGAGTGTAACAAATGTTCAACTCAATGGAGACTTGTAGTTTTTGATGCTGAAGAAGGAAGGACTCACCCTAACATTCCTCTGTCTGTTTTAATTTTGATGATATGACATGAGATTGGTAATTTTAGAGCTATGGTCTATTGACAAGAATGACGGTATTGGCAGCCATATTTGTCGACTGATCAAAATCACAGCAAAAGTTTTGAACTAGATACCATATAAAGGAACATCCACACCAATTTTGGTTCCAATCTACAAAAAAAATTACTACGACGGATGCCAAATGATGGAAATAGCTAAAAAGTAGGATTTGTGTCAGGAGTGTAACATTTTATGTTGATAGTTAAATTTTAAGTTAAATACATAGCTATTTTCCAATGAATGAAACAATTATTCACAAAAAATTTAATATTTTAATTACCAATATTTATATCCTTCATTTCTGCTTTGTGAAAACTAGAATGTCTTAATCATTTTTGAAAAACTCTTTGAAGTGGTCATGATTATATAGATTATTTTTCAATCAGCGGCTTAAATAAATTATAACAAGGAGATAGAATGCTACAAATATAATAGAATTGCATTACAATACCTCAGCAAGACACAGATGGTCAGTTTCAGTCAACCAAATTTTCTAAATCTGACTGAAAAGTAAGTTCAATAGTGCTTGTATTTAATTGGATAAAAGCGTTACACTCCTGACATAGATGTTTTGGCCACACAAAAGAACTGGCGGTCATCAGATCATTATGCATGTCACTTATGATCTTTGACAGGACTGTTGACTAAATTAAAACACAAAATATTATAATTAATAAGATTGTGTTAAAATTATGACCTTGTAAATTTAAATGTTACACTCCTGACATATTCCACAGGTGTTCTTCTATTGAACATAGGATTGATGCAAAAGCTCACAGAGACATGTTGATGCTTCTGGTTTCAGCTATGATACTTAAAGAGACAATTAACCATTGTCAGTTGTTGATAAGTATGCTACATACCTAAATAATTTCACTTTTAGACAACACAAACAGTTTTATTGACCTTTATTTTTTGGATACATGGTAATTTTACCTATACGGTCCTGTCTTCAAAATTAAAAAAAAATGCATAAATTATGCATGAAATTTTACCTAAAATATCAAAGTTTTCCATAAGATATATTTTTCTACTGTACAATTATTTGTTTTCTAATTACACAACATAGCAGTACATGCATCTTTGTAAATGTCACACTAAAAGTGTTACACTCCTGACATTTTTTTATACATTTTTGGACGCTATTTTTTAGTGGTAGCAGATAATGCCGTGAAATTTTGCAGCAAGGTTCTATGTACCAAAATACATATTCTGATACAAAAAGATCCAATTTAAATCATCACATATTAGAATGGTCAATGATAAAAGAAATGGGGTCATTTTTTTTAAACAGCCCGAGTCAATTTTGTCTTCAAATAAAGCTGATTTACATTTGCTTGTACATATACTAAAAGCTTATTCTTTTTTGCCATTTATTAATTCAATGAAATTTCTACTTAAAAAAAAAGCCTATATCAGTCACCTGTTCATTCAAGTCTAAATTTTTAATTTAAAAAAATTATTTTATTCATTTGACATATTGGTTCTATGTTAATTATCCAATAAAATAGGACTATAAACAAAGTTTTAGTTGCCCTGCCATTCTTTGGAAGTCATTATTTTTCACCAATAATCATACTTTTTCTTCAATATTAAGGTCAAAGAAGCTCCAATGTTACCAGTACGTAGTGAATTTGACATTTATAAACAGGGTTTGATATTCAATAATTCATTACCAACTTGTTTATTGCATTTTTTTTGCAGCACCTTTGCTTTGTATACATTGTAAGGTATAGGGTAGCAGGAAAGAAACATTATAATACAATTACATGCAAGGTATTCGGAAGTCTATCATATTTCCTTCACTTAGCCATTATGTCAACTGAGAGAGAATTCATGTGGCCCTGTTATTATCAAGTGTGGTGACTGGTGAGCACTGCATACATTGTCACAATCGCTTTGCTCCAAATATAACCAAAATCAATAAAAATGATCAAGAAAGGTACTAAATGTGATGAAGGAGACTGCTTATGATAAGCAGATCGCACATGATTTTAAAGACACACTTTTAGACAAGATTGAAATGAATTCTTCCACAAAAATCTTTCAAATGTGGGGAGGGTTCAAAAAGATAAACTTCCCGGAGTGTAACTATAGCCCTGTCTCATTTTCACATTTGGTATTTTGTCTTTAGACAAGAATCTACAGTACAAGATGCTTCAGTCGAAAAACACTTTAGTCCGACATTTTCCATCAACAATTCAGTGTTTTACTGACCACCACAAACACCACATTCTGGCAGAACTAAAGAGATTCCTCTCTGAATTGAATAAAAACACTGACAACTGTCCTGTACAAATGTATATACACCACCAATGCATATTTCCAAGCCGATCACTCCATAATCCTCACATTTATAACATGTGACCACTCTAATCAAGTTTGATTTGGAATAGAGAATGGCTAACATAACAAGTGACAAATATCTTACCTTGATCATGTTATTAATCAGCAAACTTAAGTTTTGTAAAAAAAAAAAAAAAAATGAAATTTGAATATAATTTAATTAATCCTTTCATTAAATAAAAAAAAATTAAACACATCGTCATTATATAGCCATAATAATTGATACTTAGAAATACGAAAATAAAAATGTCACCTCTAGTAGTTATCTCTCTTTGTTTTATATATCGTGCATATACTTCCAGTGTTCCTGTCAAGACATTAACCGTTTGGGTTAGTGATATGGTGTTTAATGCCACTTTCAACAATATTTCAGTTATATCGTGACGGTCAGCTTTAATGATGGAATCCGGAGTACCCGGAGAAAAACACTGACCTGTCTCAAGCCCCTGACAAATTTTATTACATAATGTTGTATCGAGTACACCTTGCCTGAGCAGGATAATTCAAACTCACAGCGTTAGTGGTGATAGGCACCGATTGCATGGGTATTTATACATCCAACTACCATATGATCATGACCACGACGACCCCAATGATGAAATATAACTTTTTGTTACAATTAAATACATTGAAAATACCTGCAATGACAAATTCACAAAAACAAAGCCCAATCTGAAACTAAACCACATTTTTGTTGTCCATTATATATATAAAGACCATATTTTTTTCACATCTCAAAATCACGTCAAAGTTCATAGATTAGCAGCTTCAAATACACAGTTTGCAAATCAACATGCCCGGTGGGGATGTTTGTTTTTTGATAGTGTTTAATGCCACTTTCAATAATATTTCAGTTTTATTGATAGAGGAAACAGGAGAACCCGGAGAAAACCACCAACCTGTTGCAAGTCACTGACAAACTTTGTCACATAATGTTGTACACCTCATCCTGATCGAGATTCGAACTCACAACATCAGTGGTGATAGGCAACTATTGCATAGGTACAAATGTAGTTGTAAATCGAACTACCATACGACCATGGCGGTCCAGGGGGAATATCATGAAAGTGAGTCCAGAGACATAAAATATCTAACACAATAATTTTGATTTGGTATGATTCATTTTATATATTTATTTGTTATTTCAATTAGTTTCATGCATATTTTATGCTTAAAGGAAAAGGCCATGGTCTTAACAAGTTAGCATGAAAATTTAAATGACAGTAAATAAAAGACATTTGTGTTAATGGATGTTAAAAATAATATACCGTAAGGTAGAATTTGGTCATTGAAGTTGCCTGTTGCACCAAATAATGGGGATCGCCATTTTTCAAAACCCTCCAATGTGGAGGAGACAAAAGCCTGAAAAGGGGCGTATCCATTCTCGGATTATACCTTCCCGTTACGTCACGCAGTCGGTATCGTATATTATATCAGCATTGATCAGTTGCAAATGTAAATCGTAAAATAACGTGGTATATATTTATCTTTTGATATTTACAAAATCATTATGACTTCATGTTAAGCATTTTATTGCACTAACGAAGGGAAAGTGTGAGACGATTTTTTGTGTGTAATTACTGATCCGGACAGGATTACCTGTCAACACAATGATCATCGATCAGTGACCTCGAAAAACACAGGAAAGTACGACAGCATTGGGGACAAAAAAGAAAAAAACATGTGTAAGCACAAAATGAGCTAAAAATGACAGTTATTTAACCTACGGCCAATCACGTAAAACATGAAATTATACGTAGAAACCCCCCCCCCCCCTTTTCCCCCGATACAAATAAACTCCTTTGTTTTATGAAAATGTAACATGAGGATGGGAATATTAAGAACAAAATTAGAACGATATACATTTATAAACATTGTATTGATGTTGGGAAGAGTCAGTTACATGTTATTTATTCAACTAACATGATACGACTGAGTGACATCACGTGAAGAGGTGTCATGGCCTCTTACACTACGACAGGAAATTCCAAATATTCATATTTCTAATTGGGTATATTAATGTTAATAAAGGTGGTTTTTTTTTAAAATAATAAGTTATTTACGAATAACAAGTTATAATGAATTGAATTAAAACAACTATTCAACTGACTGGTCTTTTCCTTTAA
>MJUT01052187.1:469681-496254 GCA_002080005.1 Gigantidas platifrons
CGAACTCTGTTACATTGCCTGTGTGTCCACTTATCACAGTCATCACAGGCTATGAAATCAGTTTTACATGCTTTTTGACATATAGTGCATGGAAAGCTTGGTCGTCTTGGTCCAGGGTGGTAATTTTCATTCCGAATGCCCCCATTTGTCCAAATTGACTCCAAGATCGCCAACTGTAGACTCTTGACAGCCGTATATATATAATATATATAACCATATCATGACACTATTGTTCAAGTCTTCCATGGCAAAATCCTTAAAATTCTCATTTTTTGCTTTGTTTCTGATTCGATATCTCCACGTTAGACAGTGCTGAATCTGCTCCGTGTTGTCTATATACATATACCAGGGCGTAGTCGCCGGGAGGGGGTACAAATTTAGAAAAAGTTGAATTTGTGACATTTAAAAAATAAATAAATCAAGAGTTAAAGAGTGCTTTTGAAGCCAAATGACCCCCCTTTTATAATTTTTATTTTTATTATAATTGTATTACTTGTCAGTTTTGAAGGTTTGCCCCCCTTTCCAGTCCATTTCCAAATTACCCCCACATTTTTCAGCTGCCTAGTCCACTTCCAATTCTTGTCCCAACTTTCAAGTCCCATCAATAAGCATATCACACTTTCCGATTCTCTTCTACGCCACCTCTTTGTATCAATATCACCACGTACAACCCCTCTCGAGCGGTGGCGGTGCTGAGATGCTTCCGGTTTCATCCGGTGGCGGTTTTGAAGCGTAGAATTCTATCAACTTTCTAGGTCAGTCGATATTATTTCATAACTTATTAAGTTTTACATTATGAAACATTTCAGACGGAACTCTTAAATCATTTTGGCAAATGATAAACGATTTCTCTTCAGAAAATAAGTCCTTGTTTTTCCAAACACTTCGTGGTCAAGGAGGATGACCATGTCAGTTTTGCGTGTCAGGTCACACAAGTTTAAGTTTTGAAAATGCGTCGGCATTTATTGTGTGAAAAGATGGTCCTGATTGAGGGTATTCGATATTATTCTTCGGTAAAAGTGAATTAAATAACCAGTAGTACCTTAAATCGAGGCGATTCAGCCAAAGGCAATGGAGGTCTTTCGATGGCGGTTGTGGAGGTCTTATCGGTGGTGGTGCAAATTTCATTTGCAATCCTTTTATCTCGTAATTACCTATAAAATACAATTCATACTTTATGTATGTTCAGAGTTATTTATATATTCCCAACATATACCATATTTTAACTGATTTAATCATACGAAATTACGCAATGACAAAACCAGCCTCGCTCTAGTAAGGTTAACAAAAAAGTTATAGCACATTCCAAGTCAATGGTTTTGAAAAAAAAAAAAAAATTGGTCTATTTTTTCAATTCACCAGACGAGCTTTGGGTTTATAAATACGATAATTTATGAGTCTGCGTTATTGAGGAATAGTGGGGAGCTTCACAAGAAGTCGTAAGTGTAAAGAAATCGACATAAGTATTGACGTCATTGTTCCATTCACCATTGCACTTTAATTTAATAATATTTTATTGTACATAAACAAGAGGATTGGGCAGCAAGTTATACCAACTTATATGAAGTCCTCTCCTTACAAAATATACACATGAATTAATGACAGCAAAACAAAACACAAACAATAGACATTTAAAATTTTGACACTGATAAGAAGAAAGAAAGAAGTACAAGTGAAAAAGTGAAAACAAAGAAAACAAATTGCTGACCTAGCCCTAAAATCTTTTTGATTGATTTATAAAAGTTCGAACTTTTCCAAATATTTTGGAGTTGACGTCATAACTATACTTATTGTTCCCAAAGAGCAAAGTTTCAATATTGATACTGATATCGTCGCAATTACTAAGAAGTGTTTTTCTTTCGTTCAGGTATAAAGGACATTCCAGAAAATAATGTATGGCATCTTCAAAAGAAGCACCGCAATTACATTTAAAATTATTTATTATATGTACTTTTGACAGATCGGCATTGAGTGAGCTGCATTGGTGTCTAAGTCTAGTATGTAATATATTTAATTTCCGTGGGCCTTCATTATAATATTTTGGGGTTTTATAGATATCAACTTTCACTCTATTTTTAAACGAAGATAGTGTAGAGGAATTTCTTATTGACATGTCTAGATTGTTCCAAAGCGAAACGGTAGATGGAATAAATGAGCTTGCTGATGTTCTCAGTCTGCATCTGGGTGGAACATAATTCTGATTATTTCTAAGATTATAACTATTTATATCTGATGTAACTGTAGGTAAACAATTAAATAAATAAGGAGGGCATAATTTATTATGAATTTTATAAAAAGTAGTTAATTTACGATTTTCCCGCCGATTGGCTAAAGTTTCCCATCCAGTCTTAAAATATAATGAATCCTTACTAGCAAATTTGTCAAACCTGTTACAATTTGTGCCGCTTCTAATTGTATTTTTTTTTCTAATTTTTCAATGTCCCGTTCATTGTACTTTATATTTAGTCAAGAGAATACCGAAGGAACAAGGTAAAGGGATTATTAAAAAACGACAGAATCCAAAGACAAGGCAAAATCGAGATAACACACACGAAAACGACAAAAAGGAGGGGTACAAAAAAACAATAGAGCACAGAGTGGAAACAAATTCACATAAATGAGACGACACAAAAACTGAAGCACTTGCAGATTTTTCATGCTCGAGAGGTGTTGTACGTGGTGAACTAAACTCATTGCGAATAATTGCACATGCGAAAGACGACTCTCGAGGTAATATATTAGTTATCTTCTATTATATAATTCGACTAAAATTTAATATTTTCAGAAAGTAATGATTTATTGAAAATACGACTATAAACAGGAAAATAAATGTAAATCACACACACACACGACCATAAGAACCAACTATGAAACAAAGCAAATTGCAACTTCTCAGAAGGTATCTTTAGTTTATTAACTTGTCACAGGCTGACATAAAAAATGTGTTTGGTGCAAACATATTTTATTCCGGAGCACCTGAGCTCATCGCAGGCTTGATTAGTGGAGTTCGTGTTTCTCGTTTTCTGTGTAGTGTTTTGTAGATCGTTGTTTGTACATTTAACTTTTTTCTTTTGGCCATTGTGTTGTCTGTCCTTCGATTTAATATCCTTATTACCCCTTCGGTTTCTTCAAACTCTCTATTCCAAAAACATACATAATACGAGATTCCATTTGTAAACAAAAAAAGTAAAACAAATGATTCAATACTTTATTCACTCAAGATACACATATAATTGTTTTACAAGAGGCCATTGAATAAAACTGTTCAATAACAGACAAACCAGGTTTGTATACACAGGGGCGTAGGAGCAAACACTTAGAAGCTGAATTTGTAGCATGGAAACAAAAAAGGTATACTTTACCTAGATGTATAAGGGTATGATTTGATGCCAAGCGCCCCCGTTTATGCTTGTCAGTTTTGAAATATAAATGAAATGTTTTTATAAATAAATATTTAGTTTTTGACCGGGTTATGTCGCTTTTACATTTATCATTTTATAGGCAAATTAATTGTCTTTAAACATAAAAACAAATACATATAATAATATGCCTTCAAAAATCAATATTTAGTTTTTTACCGGGCCATTTCACTTTCATGCAATACACGTTCAAAGTTGAAAAATTTACTTCCGATTTGATACACTAGCTGTCTTTCCGGCCACGGATTTTAACATTTTTATTAAAATTATATATATATAAGTTATATCATCTTGTTTATAGATATATTGTCTTTGAAAATAAATTAAAAGAATTTGACCAGGAACTTACAATTCCAAGCAATACACATTCAAAGTCGTAAATCTGACATACGATCAGATACACCAGAGTCTTTTCCGGCCACGGTTTTGGACCTTTCTCTTAAATTAATTAAAATAAACTGCACATCATTTTAATTATCAATAAAATGTCTTTTGAAATCAATAAATAGGTTTTGACCGGATCNTATACACAGGGGCGTAGGAGCAAACACTTAGAAGCTGAATTTGTAGCATGGAAACAAAAAAGGTCTACTTTACCTAGATGTATAAGGGTATGATTTGATGCCAAGCGCCCCCGTTTATGCTTGTCAGTTTTGAAAAGCTTGTCCCTCTTCCCGGTCCTGTTCTAAAGCTTGTGCCCCCAACTTACCGACACGCTTACAAAGCTTATCCACTCCTACAACTTGCCCCTACTTTCCGGCCTCCGGTAATTGAAGTTGGAGAGGAATTAAAATATTTTTAACTTCAAGATACACGCGGTTCAAATATCATATCTCAGTATCTTCATTTAGGGTTTGGGTTCTTCCTACATGTATTTCTAAAATGCACGTACATGGTGGGTTCTTTTTATATATGTAAAATGCACGTACATGTACATATAGTGGGTTCTTCCTATTTGTAAAATGCACGTACATGGGAAAGGTATTGCATAATTCAGGATTCTGATTCTTTTTATTAAGGAGATATGTGGACAGTTCAAGAACAAATAAAAAAGAATCACTGATACATTCCATGAGGAACAAAAATGAACGTCTAATTTTATGTATTCATATTTAATATGTGTTAAATTCAGGTTATAAAGGATAGACGGAATGAAATTTAAGGGAACAGTAGCTGCGTTTGCCGACTATGTCCAGTACTACTTGGGGTTCCAAGTGACAAAAGTCTTTTTCGTTTAGGAGTGGATCCTTTTAGTGGTGTACATTTATGTTTCCTCCCACTTTGTTTCGAAGATTCATATAAATCATTTAAAATTTCAGGCGGGAGTTCTACCATACTGTGACCACCGTCATCTGGCTGACTATTCTACATAATTGAGAAAAAAATTGTGTCTTGGAAAACTTCGACGTTTTGGTCTGTGAAGCCAAAGGGAACTCTTCTTCTTTGTCATTTTCCACTATATTTGTTATCACTACCTACAATATGGTGTATCTTGGGATTATATTTATAACTCTGAACATACATAAAGTATTAATTGTATTTTGTTGGTAATTACGAGATAAAAGGATTGCAAATGAAATTTGCACCACACCGATAAGACCTCCACAACCACCACCGAATGACCTCCATTGCTTTTGGCTAAATTGCGTCGATTTACGATATTACTGGTCATTTAATTCACATTTGCCGAAGAATAATATCGAATACCCTCAAACAGGACCCCCTTTTCACACAATAAATTCCGACGCATTTTCAAAACTTAAACTTGTGTGACCTGACACGCAAAACTGACGTGGTCATCCGACTTTACCACGAAGTGTTTGGAAAAACAAGGACTTATTTTCTGAAGAGAAATCGTTTATCAGTTGCCAAAATGATTCAAGAGTTCCGTCTGAAATGTTTCATAATGTAAAACTTAATAAGTTATGAAATAATATTGACTGATCTAGAAAGTTGATAGAATTCTACGCTTCAAAACCGCCACCGGATGAAACCGGAAGCACCTCCGCACCGCCACCGCTCGAGAGGGGTTGTACGTGGTGAATATGTGATAAATTTTGTTGGTAGTGGATTTTTTCATACACCCGCTTCCCTCCAGGATATTAGGAGTGGAAACACTTTGGATAATCCCATCATTAATATTAAGAATGAATGTTTGGGATCATAAATCTACAGACAGTGGACAAAAGTATTCGCGCGCTTCCAATTTACCCTATATAAGGCTATAATATATTTCATATAAAACTTCAGTTTTTCAAAATATTATCTTGAAGTCAATTCACGTCCGATTTTAATCATTATTTTATAAACGAAAGCAGAAAGATATGTAGTTTATAGTAGTAATTTTGAAATTACGTTTTGAAGCATGTTTTCCAAATCGCCATGATTTAAACACAGATACTATCAAAGCATTGCATTTCGAAAGAAATTAATTAAGTTGTGTGTTTAGGTTGTATATTCTCAAAATGTTTATCATAGAATTTTTTTTTGAAATTATACAGTAAAACTACATAAAATTCTGTTTTTATTGATATAAAAATTATCGAAATCGGGTGTGAATTGACTTCAGGATAAGCTTCTGAAAAATTGTTGTTTTATATGAAATATGTAGGGAAAATTGGAAGCGTGAGAATACTTTTGTCCACTGTCTGTAGCTTAACCCCGCCGATTTTTATTTAGGTGTCGATTTTTGTCTATTTCTTAGATTTTTTAATTGATTTTTGAACCGTTCCCACAACGTGGTCATTTTCATTCCGAATGCCCCCATTTATAACATGGTCAACAATGAAGTATCGGGAAAAGTCTCGAATGAAAAAATATCCCAGATTGACTACCACGTTACTTTCCCCGAAATATTAAGTCCCTGCTTCTTTGACCCTCCCTCCTTTGACTTTGAGAAAATATCAATATTTGTCGTGGCACCACCACAAATCTTATTTGATATTTTATGGGAAGCTATTTACAACAGCAATATTTCTGCAACTGTCCACGTCGAGAAAAAGGGCAGAATACAACACTTTGTCTGTGTCTGTGTCTGTTGCATTTTTACTAGTTTACATGATTTTTACCGATATCGTCGATGTTATATGCTTTATATAGTAGCAATAATAGTCTAGCTTTAGGTAAGAAAATATTTTTACTCAAAATAAAAAAAGAAGGAAAAACACAGGTTGACATGGGTTATCTGAGATTTTTTTGCATCGAGCATAAAATAAAAGTAAAACTTTAAAAGTAAAGAACAGAAAAGGTTATTAATTGGTTTATGCTGGGACTATTATCAGTATAATAGTCCCAGGTTTATGGTGCTTAACAGCACTTTCATTGATATTTCAGGTATATCATTGCAGTCGTCAAGTGCACCTAGCCACATATGAACGAGGTTCAAACTCACAGCTTAATAGTGGTGATAGGCACTGATTGCACAGGTAGTTGTAAATCCAACTACCATACGATCACGACCATAACGGCCATATGGGAAGATCAAAATTGTAATCGTGACAAGTACAATTTTCATAATGTACTAAATGACTAAGCACACAAACAGTTATTTATAAGCCATTTTACTGTACGTTATAAGACTTGTGTGTTCTGTACAACCCTGTCTTATCTGTCAGTGTTTATTTTCATTATTTACTGCAAAGATATATAATTTAACGTAAAATGGATAAAAAATTTAGAATATTTGTTCTCACATGGATACAGTACAAACATGGTAAATGGCCGGAGGTGTCAGATAATAGCCATATCTACTCTATACATTGTATCTGTTCTTCTTTTTCCGATTGCTGAGTTTGCAGGTCGCTCTGAAGAACAAAACCCTTAAAATATTATTTACATAGTTTTATGTGTTATTTATATGATCAATGATCATTTTGTGAACTTTAATACCAAAAAAGATTTAAAAAGCGATAAATTATAGCTGATATATTATCTTCGTTAGAACTTCTTTTTCCCATTGCAGCTACAATGTATTTGCAAGTCCCTATTAAGAAAAGAAGCCATAAATTATGATTTACATAGTTATTTGTGTTATTTATATGAAATTCTGGATTAAATGCTAATTTTGAATACATTATTATACAACCTTTTTTTTAAAAGGTAAATTTTAGCTGATATTATCTTTGTTCTTCTTTTTCCCATCACAGCGATTTGTAAGTCCTTACGAAAAAAAGAAGCCATAACTTACAATTTACATAATTTTAAGTTATGTTCTGGCACTGTTGTCATCGTTGTCGTCCTGCTGTAGACAGAATGGTTTCTTTGCGATAACTTAAAATTGAAGCTGACAGACCCCTCTGAATTTTGAACACAATAATCCTTGGCACTGAATAAATGTTAGTATTGATTTTTGGTATTGTAGCGGCCACTAACCATACTCATTTCCAAACAAGAGACCTTTAGGTGCAAAAATAGATGTTTCTGTTATTTAGGGTACATGAACTTATTATTGGTAATTTGTTTGTACAGATAATCAGCTGTAAAAAGGTTAAAGGAGAAACATGACAGCATATGAATGGAAACCACTGCAGTGTCTACAAACAGACTCAGGTAATTACAAATTGTATTGTCTGTGTTGCATAGAATGGTGATGGAGAACTGACTCATTTTCATCAATTGCGTGTAAAATCTTAATTCCCAGTGGTAAAATATCAATAAATAATGTCTTGAAATCTGATTTCTGATTGGTAAGCAAAATGCTGCTCGTAAAATCTTGTCAGCGAGTTCAGTTAATATCTTGTCAGCAGCTTCAATTAAAACCTTGTTGGCGGGAGGGTAGTTACATTTTGTCAGTTGGTGCAGGTAAAATCTTGTCAGCAGGTTCAGTTAAATTTTGTCAGCAGGTTTAGTTGAAATCTTGTCAGGGTTCATTTAAAATCTTGTCAGCAGGTTCAGTTACAATCTTGTAATGGGTTCAGCTAAAATCTGGTCAGGAGATTCAATTAAAATCTGGTTATGGGGTTCATTTAAGATCTTGTCAGCAGGTTCAGTTAAAATCTTGTCATGGGTTCAGTTAAAATCTTGTCGGGGTTCATTTAAAATCTTGTCAGCAGGTTCAGTTAAAATCTTGTCATGGGTTCAGTTAAAATCTTGCCAGAAGGTTCAATTAAAATCTGATCAGGTGGTTCAGTTAAAATCTTGTCAGGGGGTTTAGTTAAAAGCTTCACACCATACAAACTGTGTATTAATAATCAGATGTTTACTATGTAAATCTAAGTTTCACACCAATACAACTTCACATCATACCAACTTCACAACAATCCAACTTCACACCAATCCAACTTCACATCATACCAACTTCACACCAATCCAACTTCACATCATACCAACTTCACACCAAACCAACTTCACACAAGTTCAATTTCACACTAGCCCAACTTCACACGAGCTCAACTTCACACAAGTCCAATTTCACACCAGCCCAACTTCACACTAGCTCAACTTCACACCAGCTCAACTTGATCACCAAGTGATCACCTACATGATTTATTGTTTGTAAGAAAAGTTTGAAGATACCAAAGGGGTAATCAGAAGTTGGAAATCAAAGAAGGACAGACAATACAAACTTAAGTTTGTTCTTGTCATGAATGTAAAAGAAATACATGTACTGCACACTTGACTTTACACAATAATCGGTATAACTGCACTATAAAATATTCAACTTTTAAAGGGAGATAATTTACTGATCTATTTATTTTTTATTTCAGATTGCAGTTTTGCTCTTGTGATGTTGAATCAACAGACTCCTTGTTTCAAGAAGTTTCTAAAATGTCTATGGAAGAAAGGTGACTTTATTATCTTAAACCTGATGGTGTAATAATTATCACGGTCATATCAAGTGTGATAGATTATACATGATGTCAAAATAATGTCTCATGGTAGAATGACATATTATTTTTAACTGCAGGGTGATTACTTAGATAAAATGCAGTTTCAGTTGCTGATCTAGGCCAAACAGATGTCAAAATGTGCATCTTGTGATATTTAATCCAATCTGGTTACTTCTGTCTCTTATAAGTTGTTTTTTACTTGTCAACTGATAGTTCATAGTAGTTGTTGAATAAATTTGCCCTGAATCTGGACTGATCAGATTAATTATTAAATAAGATTTCCCTGTTTACATGGATACTTTGTTAACTATAACTAATACAAAGGTGTTAGGGTTATGGTGTTTAACACCACTTTCAACAATATTTCAGTTATAATGTGGTGGTCAGTTTTATTGATGGAGGAAACTGGAGTAACCAGAGAAACCCACATACCCTGCTGCAAGTCACTGACGAACTTTATCACATAATGTTGTATCAAGTACACCTCACCATGAGCAGGATTCTAATTCACAACTTTATTGCAGTCCTCGAAATGAAAATTTGAATTTTAATACTTGTTGGAATCAAATTCTTGAATTTATGTTATATATACAAATGTATATCTAGATAAAAACTGAAAAATTGACTTGTCCAAAATTTTTTTTACTACCAACCATACGATCATGACAGCTCCTACTAAGACAAAGGTAAAATATATCCTTCCATTAGGACACAACAAGGTTTAATTGTAATTAACTCTTGTCATTATATATTTGGAAAAAATGGCTTGCTTTTCGTTATAATTTGCTTTAACAAAACATATTTATATTTGTAGCATCATTTAAGATGACTGTAGATGGAGGTACAAATCACCTGTATAATACATTTGTAAATGACAGAGAGTTGTATGTACCAGATCTCATTACCGGAGATTTTGATTCTATACGGTGCAAAGTTAAAAAGTATTATGAAGAAAAGGTTTGTGTCCACACTAATATTAGTACTTATCTAACATTAGTTGTGTATTCTATAGAAATACAAGAATTTAGCCACTCGATACAACCCATCTGATATCACTGATAATACATTTCATATAAAATCACATTTTTTCAAAACATTATTTTGATGTGTAAATTTTAGCAACAAAAGTGTAGCTTTCTTTGATCATTTTAAAATATTAAAGATTTAAGCACAAACTTAAACTTAAAAATGTTTTAGTTGTTCAAAATTTGGTTTTGTGTTAAACGTGTGAAGTCTTAAAATTCTTAGATTATAAAATTATGCTGAAACAGTGTAAAACTACAATTAATTCTGTCTTTGTTGGTAAAAATTTCATCAAAATTGAACAAGAATTGACTTTGGAATAATGTTTTGAAAAAACGTGGTTTTATGTGAAATATATACTGACGTAGTATAAAATTACACTGACTGAATACTTTTTGAATGTCTATGTACAAAATATATGCATATTCAATGTGTCCTTGTGTGGTTATGGTTATAGTGTTTAACACCACTTTCAACAGTATTTCAGTTATATCGGGGCAGTCAGTTTAGGTCGTGGTGGAAACCGAAGTACCCTGAGAAAACCACTGACCTGCCATAAGTCACTGACAAACTTTATCACATAAAGTTGAATCAAGTATGCCTCTGTAGTTGTGATAGGCACCGATTGCACAGGTAGTTGTAAATCTAACTACTATACGATCATGACCACAGTGGCCCCAAGATGACCTTGAAAAATAAATGCTTGTGAAGTATCATATCACTTTTGCAAAATACCTCCGGTTAGAAATAAAAATCTTTTATTATATGCATGTATAATTAAGCTGAGACTAGCAGGACCTATTCTGAGAAGATAATACTTATAGTATATATTATTTTATTTTATATTCAGGGAGTCGAAGTAATTAAAACACCAGATCAGAACTATACAGATTTCACAAAAGCCCTCAGAATTATATCAGAGAAGATCAAAGAGAAACAGGTATTTTAGAAAACTCTTAATTTAATTACAATGAAAGAAACTTTATTAGATTAACACGATGGGTGTCATTTGTGGTGCAGGAACTGCTTACCCTTCCGGAGCATCTGAGTTCATCCCAGTTTTTAGTGGGGTTCATGTTACTCGATCTTCAGTTTTATGTGTATGTTTGGTAGATCATTGTTTGTCCTTCTGTCCTTTTTCTTTTGGCCACAGCGTTACTTTAAACCTATTTTATTGTTCAAAAAGACAAAAGGATAAGACACAAGTTAAACAACTTAGACAGTCTTCTCCCATAGGCCACAGCGTTGTCTGTCTTTCTTCGATTACTGGTTCTGAATACCCATTTGGTATCTTCAAACTCTTCTTAACTACAAAGGAGGCCCGGGTGGTTCAATGAGTTAGGTCGATGGATCTAACAGCTCATACAAGCCTATCACCAATACGGCATGGGTTCGTGCCCAGCTTTGTAAGTTACAAAAAAGGGTGCACTCGACTCTCAGCCGCAAGTGATAAAGTTTACCAGTTGCTTGCCCAGGGTCGGTGGTTCTCTCCGGGTACTCCGGCTTCCTCCACCACTAAAACTGGTCGCCATGATATAGCTGAAATACTGCTGAAAATGGCGTTAAACACCAAAATTCAAATCTTAGCTACAATGAAACAAACTTTATGCATTTAAATAATTTTTTACAACAATTATTAAAGTCAGTTCCGATAATCTGAATGACAAATGCAGGTGAAATGCTATAATTCCTAATTTTTGTATGTGACTGAAAATATTTTTGATGTTGTATTATGGTATGTATGTATTGTTGTCGGTTCCCATCTGTAGGCACAAGATTTTTTTCACAATAACTTTTATGATTCTGATATTGAACACATTCATTTTGTATTTTTAGGAACAATGTCAATGAATTTGATTTGAAAATATTTGAATCCCAACTTTGGTAAATGTCATTGAAGATTCTTAGACCTTTTATGGTTTGAAAAAGTACCTAGCAACCATACATTTGGGTAACGATAAAAAACAACAGCTGTGATGTTGAACATTTGGATTTCAGAATCTTTGAAATTCCATGCATATGAGATGGTGTCTAAGCCCTTTTGTGGTCATCAGTTTAAAATGGGCTGCAAAAATTTCTTTTAATAACCAGAAATGGAAAAGCAATTGTTATTGGCATTAAGTAACATAGTGAGATAAAGAATCAATTTTGTAAATGACCCATTGTCTATTGAGTTAATGCCCAAGGAGATCAAAATTTAACATATGGTACTATAATACACTAGTTCAATACACCATCTATATCAGGTGAGCGATAAGACTCATGTGAGCCTCTAGTTTTCATTTTAAAATCAAGTTAGATGAAGGAAAAGTATGAATTAGAATTTGAATTTGAATTTTGGTGTTTAATGCCACTTTCAACAATATTTCAGCTATATCATGGCGACCAGTTCTAGTGGTGGAGGCAGCCGGAGTACCCAGAGAGAACCACCAACCCTGGGAAAGCAACCGATAAACTATCACTTGTGGCTGCGAGTCGAGTGCACCCTTTTTTGTAATTTACAAAGCTGGGTGCGAAGCCACGCCGTATTGGTGATAGGCTTGTACGAGTTGTTAGATTAGAGGGAACAATACAAGAACTACAATCAAGATAGAGAAAACAATAGCAGTTAAGAAGAAAATTAAAATATAGATAACATAACAATATCACTTGTACAACAAAATTGATTGAGACCCGCCATTGATTTCTGGAAACAAGCTTCAGACAAAAACTGGACTTAATTCACAGTTTTTACTTGAATTTCAGCTGGTTTTCTCTGTGCAAAGCTCAGATGCTATTCTGAAATATTTTTGAGATATCGGGCCAGGTGACTTGAACAGGGTAAGATTTTCCTGTTCTGTGCCTATCGCCTGTTGTGAAATCCTCTCTACAACATTGTTGTACAGTAAATGATCTTCATGCAATTTTTTTTTCATGCACCCTTTATTTTACATTTTAATTCAGTTTATTTTTTTTATTGCTCAATGCATTTGCTTTGGCAGTGAAATGGTTTATATGCTTTCAGGTATGGTAGATTTTGAGTTCAATCCCTGATTAGGCTGATATAATGAATTCAAAGACTATAAAATTACTTTTTGTTGCTTCTGCTAAGCATGCATCATAATGGAGTAAGGCACCTACAAAAAAAAATTAAAGCTAACAATATACACATTGATCTCAGTGTTTTGGTCGAATACAAGGCAGATATCATCCTGTAATTATGTGGTTTTGAGTACTACTAAAGGAGTCAAATAAACATCAGTATAATTTAGTCATGGACTTGATAAAGCTTTTCTGGTACCTGATTCATGAAAATACGGTAACAGTATAAGTGTGGAAGTCACAGAGGACACCTTTGAAAAAGATTAAAAAGACAATTGTTTCTGCACTTTTCAGACAATTTGGCCGATGGTTTTGGACTTTTTTGTAGAATAAATACAATAAATGTATATGTACATTGTCATTAAATATCAAATTAATTTGCACTCGCTGCGAAAGAGGCTAGACAAGTTCGACAAAGGCTTGCTTTTCTACCTGTTTCTAAAGCTCGTACAAATAAATTACGTATTTTCCAACAATGTATGTATATTGTATATATATTTGGAGTTAAAGCACAATCAGGGGCAGTTGTGGCCGTGATCATATGGTAGTTGGATTTACAACTACCTATGCAATCAGTGCCCATCACCACTGATATTGTGAGTTTGAATCTCGATCAGGGCAAGGTGTACAACATTATGTGATAGCGTTTGTCAGTGACTTGCGACAGGTCGGTGGTTTTCTTTGGGTTCTATGGTTTCTCCACCAATAAAACTGACCTGCATGATATATCTGAAATATTGTTGAAAGTGGCTTTAAACAACCTAACCCTAGCCCTAACCCTCATTTACTTACTCGTTGAATTGCTAACACAAGGAAATTGTTATAATTGCAGATAAAGGAAATAGTAGTATTAGGAGCTTATGGTGGAAGATTTGACCATTTATTTGCCAATGTTAACAGTCTGTTTGAAGCTAGAACATTTTGTGATGCTCATATTATGCTCTTTTCAGAAGACACTGTGGCATTTCTCCTGAAACCTGTAAGTTATTTGCAGTCTGTACGTACCGTATATACCTGTGTCAGCGCTTTAGGTTGACATATGTGTCATTGTTAACACCCGTGTTGAGAGTAATTTCGGCCTCAGGCAACAGTTCTCAAGTCATCTCCAGCACCTCAGGTCAATAGTTTTGACTGTTCCCTGAACAGGCATGAAATAACTGTTTTATTATCTTATATACATGCACATAACCACAAATCCATTGAAGATGATAATACCATACCATACCATTAAAAAATTGGGGCACAACATTGTTTTGAAAGAAATACTGCCATCTCGTCTTCCCAACAAACTGAATGGTCACTGGTGCGCTTGACAGGAATGATGCACTGCGCATCATTCTCGGGCATGGAACAGTTTGGATCCGGAAGTAGGGGAACAGTCAACTGTTTCACTCTGCCGGCTATTTTTAAAATTTTCTTGTAATCAGTTAAAAATATATCATATGAAAAATATATACATTTACTATAAGTTAATAATAATCATTACCATACTAATAGCCACTTTGTCAATTGTAAGATTTAATGTAGTGAAAATTTCTACATTTGTATATCAAATATCATACGGATGCGAAAGAAAGAGTGCTAGTACGATTCATACGATATCAAACTCATATGAACCTCTAGTTATTGGAATGTCAGTGACCTAGGCATGGGGGTTGACGGTGGGGGTTGAAAAGGTTGCATGTGCCTCCTACTTTCTTTGGCAAAAAAAAAAAGAAACAACTGAAATTTGGGAAGTGAAATATAAAATGTACAATAAATTAATTGATTTAAGGCTACAATTGTATGTTCAGAAGCCAAATGACCTTTTTATAAAGTCTTGCCAACTTAATGGGATCCCAGCACTTCCCTCTTGATAACTGGATCTCCAGTGGCAATACATATACATTTTGTATAACAAATGGTAAAAATAAAAAAAGACTGCATACTATCACAAACATGAATGACAACATAAACATGGACAGTACAGTAGCAGGGTCAATGAATGCTTGTAGTTAACTGATTAATAGCTAAGAAGGTATAAATATGCATGCTTTCTTTATGTCGGCAACGACTGCATTCTATTATATAATCTATTATTAGCTAGACAGATATATACTAATAAAATATTCGTTTTCATGTTAAGCCTCTTTCAACAAAAAGTTTGAGTATGAGGTTATTTCCTCCCTCATTTGCTTAAATGTCAACAAATGTTGGTCTAAATTGATATAAAAAATATTTCTCTTATATTTGGCTGTTCAAAACTGCTTCCCCATTATGCACGCTTTACTTATGCCGGCAACAGCTGCATGCTTGCATGATGGCAACTTTGCATGTGAGGCTATTCTGTTTTATAATGTATTACTTGCCTGGCCAATAATTACAGTAATAACCATATAAACTCTTTCAAAAATATGTCAATTGTTACTAAAATTAGACGCTCAGGTGAGATGTACTTGATGCAACATTATGTGATAAAGTTTGTCAGTCATTTGCGGCAGGTCTGTGGTTTTCTCCAGGTATTCCAATTTCCTCCACCAATAAAACTGACCACCACGATATAACTGAAATATTGTTGAAAATGTCGTTAAACACCATAAACCTAACTAACCACGTCTAAAATTAGAAATTTCTTAAAATAGCCAAAGTGCCTTCATACATGTATATTCAGGACATGAAGTGTATATTTGAATTCCAATTCTGATAAATATCCTGGAATACATTCAGACCTATTTTTTTTTATGGAAAATTACTTCACAGCCATACATTTCTTGGATTTCAAAATATTTGAATTATTTGTTGCAATTACAAGGAGATATATAGTACATTCATTTTGCTAGGTGGGTCCTTTACTACCATTAATAGGTTTATGAGGCCAAATGAAGGGGAGATATATGTTTTAGTTCATTAAAACAGCAGTTCTTCTAGTTATATTTAAAATAGAGCATCCTTATGAAATGTAGATTAGTCTGTTACAAATGAAAACCAAAGGTCTGTGGGGGTCAATTCCAAGAAATGAAATAGACTGCCATTGAGAAAATGTCCAAATGGCCTGAATCATTGTGATATTTTTTCTTCAAGTTTGCAGAAAATTAGGCCTCAGGATCTATGCTTTCAAAGACCTTGTGATCCTAAGTTTAAAGTAGGCTGTATTGGGATAATATTTTTAAATCGTCTAAGAACCAGGTGTGGAAATGCAATATAAATTTTGCACCAAGGATAATAGTGACATGATGACTAAATGGGCTAATGTTTGTCTCATGGTCGATTGGATTCTAGTCCTGGGGATCAACATTTAACATGTGTTATGATAGGTATTGGTTTAATAAAATCTTCTTTACCAGGTGAGAGAAGGATGTGAGCCTCTTGTTAATAGGAAGTATCAGATTTAAGAATTAAAAAAAAAAGAACAAGTTGAACATTTTTTTAAATAAGGAAATAATTACTGATAAAAAAAATGCAGAAAATTTGTATCGTAAATATAAAACAGATTTAAAATAAAATACAGAACAGAATAAAAACAAAATACAAAACAGATTTAAAAATGGATAGACAAATATGCTTTTATTAAATATCTTAAATTTCTTTGATATGTAAATAGGGCCAGCATAGAATACATGTTGATCCTAAGACATGTGGTAAATGGTGTGGATTGATACCAGTCGGGGAACCTTGTAATTCTGTCACCACACAAGGTCTCAAGTGGAACCTAGGTAAATTTGACCAGGCAATAAGACTGTTTGTGTTCAATGAAGATCTTTGTCATCTACTAGTATTAACAATCAACTGTGATACCACTTTTTGTGTCTGTATGACAATTCATCAGTGTTTGATGATTCTTGTTTCCTTCTTTTTACCTTTATCTTATGGTTTCCATGATAACAATAGTCAAATGGAGACACATTTGTTCCTCTAGGGGGTGATGAAAAAGTGTTGTATCAATTTGAAGGGATTACTGGTAGAAATCCATGACTGACCTGTCCTCTGATGATTGGCCAAAATATTTTCAACTTTTCTCCAAAACTACTGCATAAAAAGTCATAGACTTGTCAGAAATGTTCTAGTTGTCCTCAAAAAGTGTTGTTACTTTTCAGAGCAATTTCATATCTAAAATAGTGGTGCCAGCCCTGATTGGCTTGGACAGTTTTGACTTTTCCTCCCAAAACTCCTTCATATGAGGTCACCTGGCTAGTCAGAAATGTTCCTCTAAGGGTACTGAAGAAGTGTTCATACTTTATTTGGAGTGGTTGGAAATCCAAGATGGCCATCCTGGCCTCTGATTGATCTAGACATTTTTTGCTTGTTTTCCAGAAAAGCTGCATCCAGAAATGTTCCTTTAGGGATCCTTAATAAGTATAGTAAATCAAGAAACATAATTTTTATTCTATATATTTGACTTGAAAATTAACTTTCTATGTCTTTCACCTATAGAGAAATATAGTATAACTAATCGTAGATTTTGAATATCAAAATAAGACCACGAGTGACCTAAGTACGCATAAGGATTAAGTGAGTGGGCGGAACTTGTTCCGTCCACGAGTTTAATCCTTAATGCATATTCGGTCACGAGTGGTCTTATTTTGATATTCAAAATCTACGATTAGTTATACTGTTTATTATATAGACTTCCAAAATTTCTTTTATATTATTTTATTATACCCCCGCAAACAAAGTTTGGGGGGTATGTAGGAATCGGTCTGTCTGTCCGTCTGTCCGGACCAACTTCCACATCTTTTGTCCAATTTCCACCAAACTTTGTGGAAGTTAAGATCATGATGTGTGAACTTTGCAGTATAAAGGATTTTATTGTCCATTGAGTTTTACCCTTGTTATGCCTCTTTGGACTTAGAAATTTTGAGAAAATTCAGTATGCACTTTGTCATCACAACTTCTCCTACATGATTAATCAGAAGTTCATGAAACTTGGTAGGTAGTAAGGACACCATATGTAGTTGTGCATATTACCAGGAAATTTTGATCGCCTCAATTTTGTGGGAGTTATGCCCCTTTGAACTTAGAAATTTCCCGAAATATACTTCTGAAGCAGCTTGTCAGCACAACTCCTCTGAAACTATTGAACAGAATTTCATGAAACTTGGTAGGTAGTAAGGACACCATATGATTTTTAAAAACATTTTTTTTTGTTATTCATTGAAGCTTAATTATACCCCCTGCAAACAAAGTTTTAGGGAGGGTATATAGGAATCACCCTGTCCGTCCGTCCGTCCGTCTGTCCATGTACCTTGTAAGCGCAACTCCTCCTCAAAGACTTATTGGATTTTTATGAAACTTTACACACTTGTAGTACACTACCTGCAGATGTGCATGAAGGAATATGGTTGCTGTCCAAAATTTAAAAGGGGAGATAATTCAACTTATACTGTGCGTCCGTCCATGTACCTTGCAAGCGCAACTCCTAAACGGCTTATTGGATTTTTATGAAACTTTACACACTTTTAGTACACTATCTGCAGATGTGCATGAAGGAATATGGTTGCTGTCCAAAATTTAAGAGAGGAGATAATTCAACTTATACTTTCACGAAAATAGGGGGGGGGCATGTACCTTGTAAGCGCAACTACTACTAAACTGCAAGAGGGGGGTATTACTCAGTGAGGTCACCCACAGTTCTAGTTTTATTTGTATATTTCATTCCACGCGTATGAATATACGAGCAATGATAGTGTGTAATCAATATGGCTGCACATTCAAACAAGTCGTGTTGTCGCTTCGATGAAAAAAATTGGAAATTTACCGTCTTTTTGTGTCTATTAAATGCACTGGTGCATAGAACGCACCCCCTTTCCTCCCCAAAAAATCTGGGAAAATTCTAGTTCCTATCTATAGAACGCAGGAAATTCAGTAAAAAATTCACGGCAGAAATCCTCGTTCAAACGGCAAAATACTGCTTACCACAGATCACGTATTTGTTAATCCATGTATTTTTGATAAATTTTAGACAGGGAAATGTTAAATTAGTTTTGTTAAAAGAGTTTAAACCAATTATTCTACATTTTGCAAGCGAAAATTAGCTGTTTTGTGAATGCAGGAAGTTTATCGGTAATGTTTAATTTGAAAACAAGTTCAAAACGGCAATGAAAATGATATGCATGGAGCAGTTGATTTTTTGTCGTTCTTTACGTGAATTATGGTTGTTTTAAATAATAAATATGTAGATATGTTTAATCTTTAATAAGTATTAATTCATCAAGTAATGAACTGTTCATGTGATCAAAGATAGGCAAGCTTGGGTCAAGCTTGAAATAGGAAGTAATTACGATCGATTCAAAGAAATTGAAAACAATACAAAAGTACATTGTAATAACATTAATTAAGACCTGATCAAAGAGATTATAATTTCTTTTGAAATGTACTGATATTGTGCCACTGCTACAATATATATTATATAATATTGACAGGTGTCCCAGTAAGTTCAATTATCTTTTCACACCTTGTTATACAATATACTGTCCTTGACCTTGTCAACTGCTGAAGTGCTGTAAAAATCGATAATTCAAACCAAGGTTCAATACCCAAACACAGGTAATTTCACCCCAGGAAAAAATAGATTGAAAAAAAGTAAAATATCACACCTCTGATAGCAAACATTTGACAGTTATTCCTGCATTCGTATGGACAATTAGTTCCGAACAACGACACCAATGTACATGTATGATTATTGACAAACATCGAGAATATTTATATACCTTTCAAAAAGGCAATGAAAAAGCAATAAATATAATTTTTATACAATTTTATTTTAAATAACACATATATAATGAACACAATTAATGTTATTTGAACAATAATTCACCGATCATTGGGAATATTGCCGTCCGTGAACTCGAAGCTATGCTACCGGCAACTCTCTGCGTGACCTGAAAAAAAGTGTCTTATACTTGCTCCTATGCATAAAACGCACCCCACCTACAAATTATCCTTTTAAAGCTTAAGACCGCATTCTATACGTACCTAAAAACGGTAAATGAAGGACGAGTTTCTGAATTTTATTTGAATATGGGCGGATTTGTAAAGTTGTTGTGGAAAAATTCATTGCAATTGTGATTCATGTCAGTCCGATTTATCTGTGGAACCAGGCACGAGGTGTTATTATTGTCCGAGTCGTGTGTATTTCATGTGTAACAGAATTCGAACTAAGGAATGAATCAATGTCCTCAAATGAAACGTTCTGAAATCTACCCGGCTGGGCTTTAGTTTGATATGCATTTTCATTTGTATTGCCATTGAAATTTGGAACATTTGTTTGGGCATCTAGAATATTAAATTCTGGCATTTCCTCATTTTCCAAGTCAAAATCATTTTCTTCTAAAAAATTAGGAGACTAAAGCTGCCGTATATGCATCAAAAGGATCAGACATTTTTTTTTTTTAATTTTAAGATTGTTCAAACCAGACGATTTTTCATTGAAAAGGGGTGGTGAAAGGAAACTGACAATCTACAATGCACTTTTAACATTGCCGTTGTTTGTTTATATTTAAATCTGTTGTGTTATGCTAGTGAAATATGATTCGATTTAGAATAAGCAAGTATTTGATTTTAATGTATAAATAAAATGATTCAATTAAAATAGTTTATAAAAGTACTACAACTTTCCTCATTGTTTCAGTTCACAATCATGTGTGTTCACTGTAACACAACAAGGGACATAACCACTACACTTATAGTTGTCTAAAAGTAGTTCTGGCAGGAAAAAACTGATATATACCTATCTATATAATAAAGCATTATTTCAGCTGAATCATAATATAGGATGACCTATAAATTCATTTGTATTCATACCATTATCTGGTTTTGTTGAACAAAGAAAGATAACACTATTTGATATTTGAATAATGACTGATGAAAAAAATTCAGTCCGTTTCTGACTTTCAATTGCTGAAAATAAAGCTAGAAATCACTATAAAGATATATTTATAATTCATTCATAATGTTTCAAATGTATGTAAATTAATTTAATTAATTCACCAATACAAAATGAAGTCATTCTGTAATCTGTAAAAAAAAATTATTTATTCATTTTATTTATTAACAAAAAAAAAGAAAAATAATAAAAGAAAACGACCATGTAAGGAAGGGAGATTATTTCTACTGCCGTAGTTTTACCAGTTTTCAGATTCCTGCAACACTAACAATTATAATGGTTAATGTATTGTAGTTGAATAATGGTTAAATAGGATTGGAACAAACTATTGTTTCAACTTGGATAACTTTGGACATAGGAAGACAATGTCAATAAGTTAATATTCTTACTTTGTAAAACTATTTTATGATACACACCAAATGAGGTAAATTTAAATCCTAAAAAAAGTCCAAATCATCAAGTAAAGTTTGTCAGTGACTTGCGACAGGTCGGTGGTTTTCTCCGGGTACTCCGGTTTCCCCCACCAATAAAACGGACCGCTAGATAGAACTGAAATATTGTTGAAAGTTGTGTTAAACACCATAACCACACTCTGATAAGGAGTTACAGATTTGTTTTTTGTACAATGCCTTTATAAAATAGGTGAGCAATTACAAGCTCTTGAGAGCTTCTGATTTTTAATATCATATTTGACCAGTTTTTAGAAGCTCTACTTGAATAAGATTATTAAAGAATTTCTCTTATATTACAGAAAACCAAAGATTGAAGTTTGGAGATCTAATTAGTACATCAAACACACTAGAGAGTGAAAAAACAAATATTGTTACCATAGAAACAGACAACCCATTGCTGTTGACTATAGGAATTAAGTCAACTGAGGTAAGCTTAAAGTGTTTGATTGTAATGTGAAGAATTTAAATTCAAACCTCACTATTAATTATGTCTCCTCCCATCCCTGTTCATGGGGAGACATATTGTTCGTGTACTGTCCTTTCCATCACAAAAGTTTGAATGTGCAAATTTTCCGACATTTTAAATGGGAATTCCTGAAAACTTTGTATGCTTGCTCATTACCATATGAAAAGTTAAAATTTGTTGTCAATCAGAAATCCAGGTTGGCTGCTATCACAAGACAAAGTGTCTCAACGTTCTGAGTTCCGTGTTGTGATATCCGTTACAATTTCCACATAACAACGATGTTCAGTTCGTCTTTACCTTCGGTTGTTTGTATGACGGCTCATGTCTTATTTGTGTTTGTTTGCATGTAGTGGTTTCCACACATATTGTGTTGTCTTTTTTTTTCTTCGTCTTGTGTACTCTATGTTGCTAGTTTCTCTGAATTATCCATTTTTGATTGCCCCTTCGGGATTCTCTGACATTTATATAGAACCTTATGGGAACATGAACTTTTTTTTTTCACAAACCAGAAATTGATGGTACTTTACAAAATATCAAATTTTGTGTCAATCGGAAATCCAAGATAGACGCCACCACAGGACAAATCTAACATGGGACCCTATGCCATAGGCTATGGGTTAATGTTCAAAATTATGAAGATCCGAGGTCTGTGACCTTTATCTACCGACTTCAGACTTTTATATTTTATATTAGACGAGCCTGCGGACCTTTCGATTTTCATTTGAAGTGTCATGATCTTAAACATCTATTGCATTCAATAGTAGATCTGCTCATTTCATTTAATAAAATCTTCATTAGAAATTATATTTAATGACACCGGGTACAAAAATTTGTCAGTAGTTTTTTTTTTGGAAAGGAAACCACCATCCATTGTTGTTATTCACTTCCAGAAAACAAACAAAAAAGCAGGAAATATGAAACATGTACATGTATGTAAATCCCAGTTTACTGGAAATTGTCCTCTGCACATCAATCACGGTATACTGGTACTCATTGCCGAAAGGGGGGGGTGATTTTTTTGTGTGAAATAGTTTTACTGAAATCACCAGTGGTTGGTTTATACAGGTTAAATTAACAAAGATTTCCTACATTAGGACTTTATTTAAAGTTCGGTTTATACAGGATTTCGATTTATTCAGGGTTCAGTTGAGACAGATTTTCGGTTTATCCAGGGTTCAGTTTAAACAGGTTTCATTGAAATTGTTTAATGTGAGGTGTGATTTATTTTGTCTGAAAATCAGTATTTTGTTTGTTTACAGATAAGTAATGGTCTAATTACTACTGAAAATGTATTCAAAATGGATGACATCGAGACAGAGGAAGACATTCTTAAACTTGCATGGCTGTGCAGGGTAGATGATTATGACAGTTCATATCCAGAAGATTCCTATTATTTCCGTCCACCATTTTCAATTGATTGCCAGCTAGACCTCCCGATAGACAGATATTGTAAAAAACAGCGTAGAGCTCTTCAGACTGAGATATTTGCTGGATTTGAAAATAATGTTTATATATCATTTAGTGATTCAGAATTTGAAATTAATCTTCCTCATAGACTCTGTGTAAAATCCAAGGAAAAATCAGGAGATCAGATTTTAACACCATATAAAATTCTGCAAGATATGCATGATGCAATCGAAAACTGTAGCATTGAAAAAGTGTTAGAAGATGGTGGTGATCGTACATTTATTGAAGATGTTGAGGTTATGAAATTAAAAAATGGAGACATTACTATTGAAATTGAGTGTAGTTCATAGTTCAATTATAACAGACTTGTTTTTTAAATAAAGTAAAAAGAAACATTATGTTAAAATAGAAATATTTGAATATATAGGGGGGGTTAGGGTTATGGTGTTTTATGAGACTTTCAACAATATTTCAGTTATATCGTAGCTGTCAGTTTTATTGGTGGAGGAAACCAGAGTACCTGAAGAAAACCATCGATTTTACGAAAGTCACTGACCAACTTTATCACTTAATGTTGTATTGAGTAGACCTTGACTAAGCGGAATTCGAACTCAAACATTAGTGCCTTGCATAGGTAATAATAAATCCAACTACTATACCATCGCGAGCATGAACCCCCTTTGATATTGAAGTTTTAAACTAACTAAATTGTGCAGAGACGTGGAAAAAGTATCCGATCTCTGTAAGTTTTAGCTCACCTGGCCAAAGGCCATGTAAGCTTTTGCCATCACTTGGCATCCGTCGTCATCCGTCCGTCTGTCGTTCATCGTAAACTTTCACATTTAAATCTTCTCCTCTGAAACCTCTAAACCAAATTAAACCAAACCTGGGAGAGATGGTCCTTGGGTGGATCCCTTTCAAAATTGTGTCCGAAAGGCCTGCCCTCCATTCAAGATGGCTGCTGTTACTAAAATAGACATTTATTCAATTGTCCATTGCTGCTTTAGTATAAATCTACATGAGCTCATATTTTTTCTGCAGCTACATAGAAATGAGTAGTTTAACATATATTCCAGGTTTTTCTGTGAAATTTTTCTTTCAGCCGATTTATACCGATTATGCAAATTAGGCATATTTTGATAAAAGATCACATTTAAATCTTTTCCTCTGAAACCGCTGAACCAAATTACGCCAAACCTGGCAGGGATGGTCCTTGGGTGGGTCTCTTTCAAAATTATGTCCGACAGTTCTGTCCTCCATTCAAGATGGCTGCTGTTACTAAAAATAGACATTTCTTCAATTGTCCATTGCTGCTTTAGTATAAGTCAAAATGAGCTCAAATTTTAATTGCCGCTACATGGCAATGAGTAGTTTAACATACCGTATACCCTGTAATTTCTGTGGCAATCTAATTTCTGTGGTATTCTGCAGTTAACTCCGGACTGCAGAAATTAAAATCGCAGAATAGTATGTAAAATAAATGTTTAATGTCCGGTATAAAATACCTTTTCAAACTCTAATTCCAATTCCGACATAAGTGTCAAATATTTAATTAGTCCTGATTACTATATCCAGATAATTAAAAAAAAACTGGTACGTTATAAATGTTTACACCACAATTAAAGATTATTTAACTGTGGCATGTTGATTTTTAACTGTTAATTACATGCATCCAGATAAAAAAATATGATTGTACCAAGCTGACACCGATAATCATTGAAACAATGACATGATGAAATATTTACAATCATAATAAAGTTTACCGTATTTAGGGTACTATAATGTGCATTGGTGCATAATGCGCACCCCCTCTTGGTCTTGAAAATCTCCAGAAAAAAACTTGTTCGTGTCTATAATGCGCATGGACTTTTGACAAAAATCGTGGTCGGAAATGTAAGAATTAAATGTCAATCGTATATATTTTTTATAGCTTTGAGCTTGTCTCTTCTTCTGAGTGAATATTCGAACTATTTATATTCTTTAAACTTGAATAATATTGAAAAATATTAATTCTTTTAAGTTTTAATATGTCGTTTTCCTACAATTTTTTTGTGTCCGGATGTTTAGTAGTGGATACGAAATGTAGAACAACATCGGTAAATACATGTTTAAATTCCGAATCTTACACAAATTAAATAATAATTAATTCCGCGGTAATAATAATTAAAGATCAAATAAAAGCAATCAATAATTATCACTTATTAGATTATATTGTTAAACATTGCAACGCTTGTGGTGAGTAGTTGCAAATATTTTTGTTACATACATCAAAGAGCGCCAACAATCAGATTTTTTTTTATCTTTTAAAATTGACCCTACTAATTAACAGAGAAGACGACACCAATGACACAGATGAAGAATTTGATGGGTGTTAAAAGACATTAAAATTTGATATTAGTGCTCATAAACATTTGTGCTGTTAGATACAATTTTTTCATAATTATTACCTTTATTGTTAATCAGATTATTATTGATATGATTAAAATTGACAAATCCATTTTATTGTTTCTTTTCTTTTTATTTCAATCTTTAATTACTTATATAAACATAGCCTGACAGTCTATACTGTGGATAATGGATTATGACACTTATACACACACTTATTATATTTTTATCGGCAACACAGTATTGATTATTTTACGCATGGTCGGTCACACTATCTTGTCACGTAATACATACAATTGGTGTATTGATTTTATTCTCGAACAAAGGTAAACCTTTACAAAAACGATTTCACAAGACAGTTGTAATTCAACACTAATAAATACATTATTAGTCTCATTTTATTTAATTTATTATTTTTGTGGGATAGTGTCAAATATAAAAATACGAAACGGACGACTTTAAAAAAAAACCGAAAAAAAATATGGCCGACATGTAATTTTCCGGTCTGAAAAAGAGTGAAACACATTGTTCTTATCTATAATGCGCATCCCTCCTACAAAATAAATAATCTGGGTAAAATCCCGCGCATTATACACCAGTAAATACGGTATTAAAGCAATATTTAAAATTGTTATTACATAAATTAACATT
>MJUT01052187.1:496276-514754 GCA_002080005.1 Gigantidas platifrons
TTTTTAATTGTTGTAATAGCTTCAAATTCGATGGAATAATATCAAACTGCGTGATCTCAGGATTCATCTAAAAACCAAACAAATAGAAATGTACTGGTAGTAGAATTCCGGTTAACCCGAGTTTTTATGTCTACATTATACATGTACTAATTTTAATTGTTTAAAAAAAAAAAATGTTATATGATAACATATGAAAATTCGACATTAAAAATATATATCCGAAATATCAAACATTCTACCGATATCTATCCAACTGTTGACTTTGTATTTCCTGTCAACAAAATGGATCGCGAAAAAGGTGAAAAGACAAATTTGAAGTTAACCAAATTCGTATTCAGAACTGTAACCAAAGAACTAAATATGTTTTGACTTCTAAGGATCACTGTAATATGCACCATTTTTTTTATCGTAACATTGCTTCTGTTGTTGCTTCCTGTAATACAAACAATTATTTTTTTGGTGCCGAGATTTTCAATCTGCCGGAAAAAAAATCTGCAAAAATGAAATGTCTTCTTTTTAGATCAAAACCGCAGAAATTTCACACCGCAGAAATTACCGGTTATACGGTATATTCTTGATTTTTCTGTGAAATTTTTCTTTTAGCCGATTTATACCGATTATGCAAATGAGGCAAATTTTGATAAAAGATCACATTAAAATTTTTTCCTCTGAAACCGCAGAACCAAATTAAAGCAAATTTGGCTGGGATGGTCCTTGAGTGGTCCCCTTTCAATATTGTGTCCGACAGCTCCACCCTCCATTCAAAATGGCTGCTGTTACTAAAAATAGAAATTTCTTTACATTGTAGTTGTCAATTTCTGCTTTATTACAAATCAAAATGAACTCAAATTTTAGCTGCAGCTACATTTGTACATGACAATGAGTAGTTTAACATATATTCTGAGTTTTTCTGAGAGATTTATTCAGCCAGTTTATTCCGTTTAGGAATATTATGAGATAAAAATCACATCAAAATCTTTTGCTCAGAAATTTGAGTTGAAATTATCTTTGGGTGGCCCACTTTCAAAGTTATGTGTAATACGCCCATTTTCTATCAACTTTAGATGTCAAATTGAAAACCAGGTGAGCGATTACAGGCTCCTGAGAGCCTCTAGTTTATTGTATATTTCATATAAAACCACATTTTTTCAAAACATTATTCCAAAGTCAATTCGTGTTAGATTTTGATGAATTTTTTTACCAACAAAGGCAGAATTAAATGTAGTTCTACACTGTAATTTCAGCATAATTTTATAATCTAAGAATTTTAAGAGTTCACAAGTTAAAAACCCACAAAACTAAATTTTGAACTCAAAAACACAATATAGTACCTTTGAAGGCAAATAATTTAAGTTTGTGTTTAAATCGAGAATATTTAAAATCTGTGCTTTGAAAAAGAATATGTTAAAATAATCAAAGAAAACTACATACATTCTTGTTTTTTGTTGGTATAAATTTCATCAAAATCGAACAAGAATATCAGTGGCATTGACCCAATGATAGTAATAAAAACGTAGATATCACATTTAGTGTGGATGTCCCATTTCTGGAATAACCTTCATCAAGTACACGCAATATCAAAGTACTTGAAAGTGTTTGGGAGCAATAATATCTTGAAGATTGAATGATACATGGCCTAACATGGGTACTGTAAAGTTGTTTGTGATATGCCATTAGATTTGCTTTAAGAAAGTTACTTTTTTACTCTGGTAATCTCAGAATCAGTGCATTTTCAAATACTTTTACGAAATATGATATGAGAGGAATGAAAGCCCCTATCGGAGTTAGGATCAGATTTTGCTTTAATATCACCCTTAATCAATGAAATTACAATGCTTTGCTTCCAGTTAGCAGGAACCATACAACAGTTAAGTATCATGAAATAGAACACACATTTGTTTCTGTAGTAAAAGGTTAGGGTTTGGTGTTTAATGCCACTTCCATTAGTATTTCAGTTATATCGTGGTGGTGTTTCTTTTGGTTGAGGAAACCGGAGAAAACCATAGACCTGCAGCAAGTCGCTGACAAACTTTATCACACAATGTTATATGGGGTACACCTCGTCTGAATGGGATTCGAACTCACGTTTGTAGTAATAGACACTGATTGCAGAGATAGTCATAAATCCATGATGTAGTAGTAGACGACCACCATACATTAAGTGTTCATAGGAGACATTATCGAAATCATTTGTTTTAGGTATAAGAGCTTCCAAATTAAACACTTAATAACCTGGAACTAACAAAACTTCCGAAAGAAGTTCCCCTTTTTAGCTCACCTGGCCAAAAGCCATGTCAGCTTTTGCCATCACTTGGCGTCCGTCATACGTCGTAAACTTTCACGTTTTAATCTCCTCAGAAACCACTGGGCCAATTGCAACCAAACTTTGATGGAATGGTCCTTGGATGGCCCCCTTCCAAATTTGTGTCCGGTGTTCCCGACTTCCAACCGAGATGGCCGCCAAGCTAAAAATAGAAAAGAAGGGGGGATGAAATTTTAATTGTCCATTGCTGCTTTAGTACAAGTCAAAATGAGCTCAAATTTCAACTGCAGCTACATGGCAAGGAATAGTTTAACATATATTCCGGGTTTTTCTGTGAAATTTTTCTTTCAGTCGATTTATACCAATTATACAAATTAGGCAGATTTTGATAAAAGATCACATTTAAATCTTCTCTGAAACTGCTGAACCAAATTAAACCAAACCTGGCAGGGATGGTCCCTGGGTGGGTCCCTTTCAAAATTGTGTCCGACAGCCCCGCCCTCCATTCAAGATGGCTGCTGTTACTAAATATAGAAATGTCTTCAATTGTCCATTGCTGCTTTAGTATAAGTCAAAATGAGCTCAAATTTTAACTGCAGCTACATGGGAAGGAGTAGTTTAACATACAATGTATATTCCGTATTTTTTTCTGTGAAATTTTTCTGTCAGCCGATTTATACCAATTATGCAAATTAGGCATATTTTGAAATAGAAAAAAGGAGGGGGGATGAAATTTTAATTGTCCATTGCTGCTTTAGTATAAGTCAAAATGAGCTCAAATTTTTAATGCAGCTACATGGCAAGGAGTAGTTTAACATATATTCCGGGTTTTTCTGTGAAATTTTTCTTTCAGCCAATTTATACCGATTATGCAAATTAGGCAGATTTTGATAAAAGATCACATTTAAATCTTCTCTGAAACTGCTGAACCAAATTAAACCAAACTTGGCAGGGATGGTCCCTGGGTGGGTCCCTTTCAAAATTGTGTCCGACAGCCCCGCCTTCCATTCAAGATGGCTGCTGTTACTAAAAATAGAAATGTCTTCAATTGTCCATTGCTGCTTTAGTATAAGTCAAAATGAGCTCAAATTTTAACTGCAGCTACATGGGAAGGAGTAGTTTAACATACAATGTATATTCGGTTTTTTTTTCTGTGAAATTTTTCTGTCAGCCGATTTATACCAATTATGCAAATTAGGCATATTTTGAAATAGAAAAAAGAAGGGGGATGAAATTTTAATTGTCCATTGCTGCTTTAGTATAAGTCAAAATGAGCTCAAATTTTAACTGCAGCTACATGGCAAGGAGTAGTTTAACATATATTCCGGGTTTTTCTTTCAGCCAATTTATACCGATTATGCAAATTAGACAGATTTTGATGAAAGATCACATTTAAGTCTTCTCCTCTGAAACCACTGAACCATATTAAACCAAATCTGGAAGGGATGGTCCCTTGGTGGGTCCTTTTCAAGCTTGTGTCCGACAACCCCACCCTCCATTCAAGATGGATGCTGTTACTAAAAATAGAAATTTCTTCAATTGTCCATTGCAGCAATGGACAATTGAAGAAATTTCTATTTTTAGTATAAATCAAAATGAGCTCAAATTTTAACTGCAGCTACATGGCAATGAGTAGTTTAACATATATTCTGGGTTTTTCTGTGAGATTTTTTCAGCCAGTTTATTCCATTTAGGAATATTATGAGATAAAAATCACATCTAAATCTTTTGCTCAGAAATTTGAGTTGAAATGATCTTTAGGTGGCCCACTTTCAAAATTATGTGTAACACCCCCATTTTCTATTAACCTTAGATGTCAAATTGAAAACCAGGTGAGCGATTACAGGCTCCTAGTTATACAGTTAAACCATGTAGATGAACATTATATCTGTAACTGAAAAACAAGGAAATTGCCCACACATGATTCAATGTCACATGCTAGCAAGGTATAAGAGCTTCCAAATTAAATACTGGGCTGGAACTTCTCGTCTGTACAGAAAAGGCCAGAACTTCCAAAAGAAGCCCTTTTTCCCATACAGTTAAACCAAGTAGGCCAACATTTGATTTGTAATGCACAAACGAGAAAATTACCCTCAGAACTCATAGTCATATGCTAGCTAGGTATAAAATCTCCCAATTTAAACACTTACCTCTCTGCGGTGTGGTTAGTATAAAGTTTTACATTTGAATCTTCTTTTCTTAAACCACTCGGGCAATTGGAACCAAACCTGACAGGAATGTTCATAGGATGGTCCCCTACAAATTTTCTGGGGTTTTTTGTTGATCAGAAGTACACACAAAGAAAAGAAACAAGATGCCCAAAGTTGTCAAAAAGGGGGTGTCCATGTATAAAGGTATAAATTATTTATTGTTCTTTTGTTTTTGGTGAAACATGCACACCTACCGATATTAATGTTTAGAACATAAAAGGAGTCATAATGTTGATTGATTGGTTTTATGGTGTTTAACACCATTTCCAACAATATTTCAGTTATACTGTGGCGGTCAGTTTTATTGGAGGAAAGTGGAGGACCCAGATACAAACTTTATCATATAATGTTGTACCCCTCGCCCTGAGCGGGAGTTGAACCCACAACATCAGTGGTGATAGACACCAATTGCATAGGTAGTTGTAAATCCAACTACCATACAATCACGGCCTCGACGGCCCCCCAAAAAAAGGAACTTTTCATCCAATTTTGAAGCAGTTTTCTTTTGCAAAGTGTTCTTCTTTAAGAGTTATTGATTGGCCATAAAAATGTTTGCTATTTTATTTCGAAAAAGAGTTTAAATAGGGTCAAAATTCCGAAATTCGTATTTTAGAAACGTATATATCATTTTTATTTTTCATCCAATTTTGATCTGTTTTTTTGTTGTTGAATGGGTTGTGTTGGGAGCATTTGGTAATATTTTGGCGGATGTCCTCTATCTTCTACCGTTTCCGAGATAAAATTTACCGAAAGAGGTCGAAAAGTGCCAATTTCCAAAATTTGAAAGTTTTTATTTTCATTCAATTTTAATGCAGGTTTTTGCAAAGTGTTCATCTTAATGGGTTATGTATGGGCCATAAAAATTGCTATTTTATTTCGAAAACTGGTCTTAAAGGAACCCAAATTCCGAAATTTTGCATATTCATAATAACATAGATCTTTTACAGAACAATGCCCTCTCCCCCCCCCTTTTTTTTTTATTGAAGTCCTACTTTAATGGGTTGCAACTGAACATCGGATCATATTTTACAATGAATACACATGTAAACTTTTTTTTTCTCAAAATCTAGACTTCATTGAACATTGAACACAAACTTGCTTATGAATAATCAGGTGAGGATACAGGGCCTCTAGTTCTATTATGTATTATTCATAATATATATTGTGACCTTACTATGTTATTTTTTTCTGGTTATAATCATGCTGAATATGTGATTGTCTATATTATAATATATGCGTCCTGTGAGCCGAGTATTACGGATAAATAAAGTAAATATCTATAAGAAGTATTTATAGATTTCTTTGTGGGTTTTCTCCCTTAGATTTGTTTGAAGTCTAGATTCAATTTTAGATATTTTTTATTGTAAATTACAAATAAGCTGCCAACTTTATTTAATTTGAAGAATATCAATAATTTATTTACAACCCGCATCCCATAAACTATTAAATTGTTGATGTTATGTCTTTGAAAACAGGGTTCGCTGTGAGTTTGCAGTGACCATCAACATAAAGATGATCATAATCCAAAGATGTTTTCTTCCCTTGTTTTTTGTTGATTTGCTTAATAATGGGAAACGTTCCTTTCTGTTTTCATTTATTTCTGGAGGGAATTGAAAAAAGTGCACTTAGAACTGCTATTATTTCCACAGGAAGTATAATACATTTGATTATATTTGTAATGTTTGTATTTCCTGTCTTGTTTGCTTGGACAATACCCGGATTCTATTGTACTGAAAATACCATTGATAGTAGAACTATACAAATCCTTGGTCAGAACTTATTTGATTGGTGAATACCGATGTTATTGTATTGAAATATACAATGTCATTATATATATATATATAACCGAAAACAAGTAATATAGCGGACACTAAACCGATTTCTTTAATAAAACTGGTTCCTCTTCATATAAACAAATTATCCTGGGAGATTCAACAATCGATTGTTTGTCCAATAAATAATTGTTGTTTAGTCCCCTTCAGCTAAATTAAAACACTAGACGGTAAATATAATTGGTTACCTCGTTAACGTAAAACTGTCAATTACTGGAAGGAAAATCAGTCAAATAATGAACAAGACTGCCCTCGATAACATTTTGCAGTTGTAGAAAATAACATTTCTGTTTAAAATGAGATAGTTTATATAAATAGTGAAAATAATAGGCTGTCACCAATTGTATTATCGAATGGAAATGTTTCTTTATAATAAAAACGTAGATATCAAATTAAGTGCGCACCACGTGATTCCAGAATAACCTTCATTAGGTACACTCAAAATCGAAAGATTAGAAAGCCAAATAATTTACAGTTGAGGGAGCAATAAAACCAGAGGGCCTAAACAGGATTGCCACAATCAGCTAAGGACACCTATGTCTGAGGGAGGAGAACCTAAACAGGATAGCCACAATCAGCTAAGGACACCTATGTCTGAGGGAGGATAACCATAATTAGAAATGGCTCCTTGTGTATGGGCCACACACAGGTAAAACTAATTTAATTATTTGGTACGTTTTCAGGAAATACACTGTAGTACCTGATAAAATCATGCAATTGGTAGCATACCACTGGAAGGCCGGTTTTTTGTTCTGTCTATTTTGTTATGTACTCTAGATGTCTATATTCCTTGAAATGAATTAAACAAGATGAACTGTGAGCTAATGCTCACTTATAATACCCCCACATATATGTTCAATGTGTATAAAAACCAACTAAGTCTTCAAACAGGAAGTAGGAATCTGAAGGATCCAAAAACGCTTCCCACAATATGGCATACCTATATGAAGCGTGTGACCAAATATCAGATTTCTGCCATCAATAGTTGTCGAGAAAAATGCGACGAACAATATCTTTGGACGGACGGAAGGACGGACGGACAGAGGTAAAACAGTATACTCTCCTCCGGTGGAGCGCGGGTATAAAAATATATTATGGTGATGTTCTAAGAACAGGTGAAGACATCCGAAGCAGATAAAAGAATGAGTAATAATACAGTCTAAACAGTAGTCAACAATCATCGGATTCACTATACATTGGTATTGGATCGAATAACGATACCGTCCGTGAACAATATAGTATATTATAAGTGTGGACGCAGATATCAACACCAAAAAAAATTATAAAGTGACCGGCGTCATCGAAGATAGTTGGTTCAGCGGAAACACGAAGTCCATATACAAAAAATAAGGAATGTAAAACGGATCCTCAAAATTTTAGACCGATCGCTGTTATAAATGTAAATTGTTTAGGAAAATTGTTCAACTCAGTTTTTAATAAAACTCTATATCACAATATTCCAACGAATTTCTCGCATAATGTGAAAAGCAAAGTGGGTTTCGTTAGGTATATTCGACTGTGGACAATTTATTTATTTTTCATTCTTTTTGTCACGTGTGTGCGCCGTCCTAAACACTGTGTCCATTCCAGACATCAAGTACCTGCGATTTAATTACTGTTATGTGAAGGATGTATCATAAACATTAGCTTTGTGTCTACAGAGTACTTCCGTTTATTTGGGAGGTGTTTCCCAGATATAAAGAAATGAAATCAATTTTGAAATGTAAAAATAACAAAATAAACACCCGCATGCCATTGTCGTATCAATGAAGATGCCATGGGTTATTTTTGTATATTTATTATATAAACTAATTTTCAAACAGGACAATTTCGACGTTTGATGAAAATAAAAATAATCATGAAATGATACAACACATGTATTTACAATAAAAATCAATATATTGTACAAATTCAAATAATTATAAGAGATATGCACATGTTGTCCTTTTGAAGAATATCATCATAGAAAAATCAATCAATCAATTAAATTGTGTAATTGGTTTAATTGTAAGAGGTGTCAGTTGATATTTCCCCACAGGGGAGGTAATTTAATATTATAGTCATACCAAGAAGTACTCTTTCACATATGGTACTGTAAATTCTTTCATAACTATTTAATAACTACTCTAAGAAGACCGAATGTATAATTAATTGTAAGACATTTAGAATATTGACGTTAATTTTAATTTGATCATGTATGATCATGAGTTGGAAGAAGAACACATAATGGATAGACTAAGATGTTCGATGGTATGGTAAGACATTTATATCATATATTGTACTGTTTTATTAAGAATGTAATTCAATTATTCTAGAGATTGAAATGAGGCTGATAAACATACTAGTGTTTGGATTAGAGTTAGTGTTATGGTGCTTAACGCCACTGTCATCAATATTTCGGTTATATCGTGACGGTAAGTTTTATTGATGGAGGAAACCGGAGTACCCATTTAAAAGCACCGACCTGCCACAAGTCACTGACAAACTTCATCACAAAATGTTGTATCGAGTACACATCGCCCGAGCAGGACTCGAACTCACAACTTTAGTGGTGATATGCACTGGTTGCATAGATAGTCGTAAATCCAACTATCACACGATCACGACGACAAGCCCTTACTAGGGTTGAAAGGAGACAGTACAGTATACTAGTGTTTGGAAGAAGTCAGATCAGTCTATTAGGTATGGAAGAAGTTATATCAGTCTACTAGGTATGGAAGAAGTCAGATCAGTATAGTAGGGCGTGGAAGGAGACAGATCAGTATACTAGGGTTTGAAAGGAGACATATCAGTTTACTAGGGTTTACAAAGAGAGAGGTCAGTATGCTAGTTTGGAAGGAGACATATAGCAGTATACTAGGGTTTGGAAGGAAACATACCAGAATACTAAGGTTTGGCAGGAGATAAGTATAATATGGTTCGGAAAGAGAAAGATCAGTAAGCAAGGGTTTGGAAGGAGACAGGTCAGTATACTAGGGTTTGGAAGGAGACAGATCAGTATGCGAAAGTTTTAGAATGAGACTTGTAAGTATACTAAGAGTTTGGAAGGAGAAATATGAGTATACTAGGGTATGGAAGGAGACAAATCAGTATTCTAGGATTTGGAAAGAGACAGATCAGTATACTAGGGCTTAGAAAGAGGAAGATCTTTATACTAGGGCTTAGAAGGAGACCGATCAGTGTACTAGGGTTTGGAAGAAGAAAGATCAGTATACTAGGATTTGGAAGGAGACAGATCAGTATACTAGAGTTTGGAAGGTTACAGATTAGTATACTAGTGTTTGGAAGGAGGCAGATCTTTATACTAGGGTTTAGAAGGAGACATCAGTATATTAGGGTTCGGAAGTAGTCAGATCAGTATACTTAGTACTAGGGTTTAGAAAGAGACATATCTTTATACTAGGGTTTAGAAGGAGACAGATCAGTGTACTAGGATTTGGAAGGAGACAGATCAGTATATTAGGGTTTAGAAGGAGTCAGATCAGTATTCTAGGGTGTGGAAGGAGACAGATCAGTATAAAAGGGTTTGTAAGGAGTCAGATCAGTATTCTATGATTCGGAAAGAAACAGATCAGTATGCTAGGATTTGGAAGGAGGCATATCAGTATAATAGGGTTCAGAAACAGACAGATTAGTATACTAGGGTTTAGAAGGAGACAGATTATAATTAGGGTTTGGAAGGAGACAGATAAGTATATCAGGGTTTGAATGAGACATATCAGTTTACGAGGGTTTGGAAGGAGACATGTCAGTATGATGAGGGTTTGGAAGAGACAGGTTTGTATACGAGGGTTTGGAAGAGACTGGTCTGTATGTACATGGATTTAGAAGGAGACATGTCAGTATACTAGGGTTTGGAAGGAAACAGATCAGTATACTGTGAATACAAGTCTGTCTATCCAGCAAAGGCACAATAAATGTGGACATGCTATATTACAGGCAGTATAATAATTAATGTAAAACATTATGAGATCATAAGTGTTTCAAAATTAGAATAACGATACTATATGTCTGTCTATACAAAGCAATGTTACCAGAATTCGGTTAAACTGTCTTGACATTTGATTGACATATTCATTTTAAGATTTGATGTTACTATCTTAAACCAGACTCAAGTCAGTCCTAGGTGTTTATTTTATCAATTACATAAGCATTTTTTGTTTCCTTTATCGATCAACAAATCAAACAGTAAACGCACGACATACGATACCTCTATGATGTTGAAAGTAACACGTATATCGTATTCTATTTATTCAATTACACACGGTAAGTATGCATGATAAATACCTAACAAATACTATACCACCTTTCACTTGTATTATTAGGGACCAACTACCTATGCAATCAATGCTTATAGCCTATTACAAAAAAGGGTGCACTCGACTTACAGCCGAAAGTGATAAAGTTTACCAGTTGCTTGTCCATGGTCGGTGGTTCTCTCCGGGTACTCCGGCTTCTTCAACCACTAAAACTGGTCGCCATGATATAGCTGAAATATTGCTGAAAGTGGCGTTAAACACCAAAAATATAATCTATCCTATCGCTCAAGTTGTGAGTTCGAATTCTAATCATGCTGAGGTGTAACTATACACCTATATAGAGTTTGCACAACATCCAATGTATAACTAACGTACTAACAAACAGTCACTGCTTTGAAATGACAATCATTTCGTCCCACTGTGAGACATTATCAATGTGAAACTAGATCTGTAACGAAGATCTAAAAGTGAAATTTCATCTTTGTTATTTCTTCTGAAAAAAAAAATACTTTCACGTTACTGGTCTGTGTCTATCATACTTGTATCGGGACACAAATCTTGGTCTGTGTCTATCATACTTGTATCGGGACACAAATCTTTTTATCTGTATACAAAACAAAACAAAAAAATCGGCGTGTTACGTTTGCGCTCTTTGGCATATCATTTCCGCATTTTTATTTTTACGTTTGAGGTTTTTTTATGTATCATTTGCGCTTATTTATTTTGACTCATTTGCGCGTACCTCTTCCGTCCGCCAAATGTAGTTACATTTGTTGCCCACTGCTCACCAACGGGGAGGTGGAAGTAGGATTTTGAGCAGGATAAATTCCGCGTTAAAGTTCTATACAGCACTAAAATTGTTCAATAAAAATTCGAACAACATACCAATGCGATATCCATTTAAATATGAATATTAACGATATTGAAAAATTTTCGTTGTTAATTGGTTCGAAGTCGCTGCATTTTACATATTTAAGATACCTCACTAGATGCCTCAGATTTAAGTGAAAACTTAAGTGTATTTTTATTATAAGGAGCTTTATTCATACCACTTAAGTGGGATGGGTGGTGCTATTTAAAACTAAGATTTTGCTAAGAAAATTCTTAGTTTAAGCAGTTTTATGCATACCACTTAGGTAAAAGGGGCGGAGTTACCTTAACTTAAGTGTTTTCTTAGGAAAATCTTAACTTAAGTAGCTTTATGCATACGGGCCCAAGTGACCGTACATAGCGGTACTCTGATCTGTCTATTTCACCAGACAGCAGCTTATTATACTGTTTCATCAGAAACTGATGCTTCTCCATCTCTGTGAGTCTTGTAAGAGCCTGTGTATCACTTCCTCTCATTTTTACATAGCTAACAGGAATGATGGTACTTCCATTATGATTGGTTTTAACCCGAGCTCTGCAATTTTTATTTGAACATTTCCATGATGAATCTTGATTCTTTAAGACGGCATCCAGACGATAGACATATCCATCATGTAGTAAACCTTTCTTTCCTCTGTTTCCGATATAATAAACTCCATAATTAAAATTAAAATATGATTAAAACCATCAAAACTTTATCAGCGCAAATGAAACAAAAATATCAGCGCAAATGAAAATGGATTTTTCAGCGCAATTTATACCAGGTAAATAAAANAAAAAAAAAAAAAAGAAAAAAAAAGCGCAAACGATATACGCCCCCCCCCCCAAAATTATATTACAAAATTAATGGAAAGTGTTATGTACACACAATAAGACCAAATATTGAATGAAATAAATTAAAAACAAGATAATATAAAATAACAATAAATATGAGATGGACTACAATACAGTGTGAATAAAAAAAATATATGATGTTTTGGCAAATAGAAATTGAATATCATTCACACGACCTTTCAGTCGTGGAATATTAGCACTGTTTAAATGTCTTTTTACGTTAAATAATATGACATTCAATAACAATTTAATTTGCATATAATTTACAATTGCACCTCCAACCAAAACGACAGATATGATTAATTGTTTATTGGTTTCTGAACTCCCAGGGGGTAATCCTTTATGATAAGTTTTCGTCGTTGTTTGGGTTGGTTGGTTGGTTTATGGTGTTTAACGCCACTTTCAACAATATTTCAGTTATATATCGTGGCGGTCAGTTTTATTGATGGAGCCAACCGCAACGGTTGCTGAACAGTGGACACTATTGCATGCTGAAGTTAAAATCCCAATATTTACCCTCAGGCATCATTTGCTATTCAATCAATTACACAGTGTTAATTTCATTTTCTTGGAAATTGATTCTGTTTGTATGATAATGAATTGATCTTTTTGAGTTTCCAAAAGACCTTTGCACGTCTTTATTTATTGGAGCAGACACTGGAAAATTAAATTAGATACCAGTAGATAGTCACGCATTAGAAAACATACATGCATATATCTTACGTATTATAACTCTGTTTCATTGTTGTTCATTTGTATTGTTGGAGTAACGCAATAATTGGTCTCTGTATTTTAATTGGACAATAGGCAAAAAGCTGTCTTGAAGGTAAGATGTTATGTTTAAGATTAAGAAAAACAATTTCACGGAAGCCATAGTTTGTATCCAGTTTTAACATTATTTTCGTAAATATTTTATACCGAGCGAAAGTGTGTTATCACGGTATTATTTATATAGTCAATGATAGGACCCCATGTGAGAATTATAATTCTAACGTGACCTCCTTCTTTCGCTTTGTTAACAAACGAGCGAGTTAACCTTTCGGTATAATCTCATTAGCACATGCGCCTTTGAATATGACTGACCTTTCCATTGGCAGCATGAATTGTGTGCGACATTTTCCGAAAGCGTATGCATAAATTACCGTCTTCCAATCAAAGTATACTACCGTATTTGTACTCTTAGACATATCAGAATCGAAATAAATCATGGAAGCCAGAATGTGTTTTGAGTTTTAACAAGAATTGGCGGATATGAGTAAATTTTATCCATCGCTTCTTGCTCGGGATAAAATACTAATATCCGCCAATCCATGTTGACACTCCCAACACATTCTGGCTTCCATGATTTATTTCGTAATCATATTTCCTTTTGAACAATGGGAACACGCTTTTGGAAGATTGAATACTGGGCAACAGACTCAACTCGTTGCGTCAGACATTTAGCTGCAATGTACGCAACTCCCAATAAATGACCGAAGGTGTAGTGGTCGTACAACAGATACAACGTAACGATAGCATATGAATAATAGATTCTCAAGAGTCATGCAAACAGCACGACAGACAACTGACAAACATCAGAGACAACTGCAGCTAAACTTGGTGCATCCATCGTAGGGGTTTGGGCTCGTATCCCTACGGAATTTATCAACGGCTTCGTTCATAAACCGGATCGTTGCTGCTGTGATCAACGCCAATAATGGACATACACGAATCAGAATTTCGTCCCTCATTTCATCAAAATCTGTGATGTATTGTTGACATAAATATCAGAAAATAATATTTTAGTAATTTGCTATGTTTAGAAATCTGCTTGAAATGAGTAGCAGATATTAATTATTGAAAATGCTATATTTCAGAATAAAGCTGTTTTGTACTTTAGTTTATGCGACGTTTTTTTGCGGTTCAGTACTGATATGTCATACACCATATCAACGATAAGGAAGCCATTTAAATTAGAATTTGAATGAAATTCAAGCATTAATTCTCCCATCAATGTCATCTTTGTTTCGTGCACAGATTCAATTTAGTTTTATCACCAAAGAAAATCACGTATTTGCTTTGAGATGACGAATATCAATAAATTGATTGGATATAAATATACCTAAATAACACGAATGTTAAAAATGTTGTGTTGCAAATGTCCACTCGTTAGGAATTGTTAAAAATATTTTCCTTTTAGCTATTCTGCTTTTTGGGAGGAGAGATCATTAGCTTAGGTTAGCATAGCTTAGCTTTGCGAGCACCTGGGTTCACACCAGTTATTGATGGGGTCCGTGTTGCTCACCCCTTTAGTTGTGGGTGTTTATGTTGTGTTCTTGTGTAGCCAATGTTGCCAATGTCTATGGATTGTCCATTCTTGATTGACCCTTTTGGTTTTCTCTAGTGATTATTAGGAATATGTTTTCTTTCATACTTGAGATAATGGACAAATGGATGTTTTTGTATTCTCTGTTCCTTTACTATAATGTGTAGAGTTGGATACTAATTCTCCCTCATGTTTCATTAACACCCTCAATTTCCTTTCTTTCTTAATGTCTTATCACGAACCTAGATTTCCAAGATTGTTTTAAGAGGGCCCGGGTGGCTCAATGAGTTAGGTAGTTGGATTACCTAACAACTCATACAAGCCTATCACAAATACGGCGTGGGTTCGCGCCCGGCTTTGTAAATTACAAAAAGGGTGCACTCGACTCGCAACCGAAAGTGATAAAGCTTACCAGTTGCTTGCCCATGGTCGGTGGTTATCCCCGTGTACTCCGGCTTCTTCCACTACTAAAACTGGTCTCCACGATATAGCTGAAATATTGCTGAAAATGGCGTTACAACACCAAAAATCAAAAATCATTAATCTAATATGCCAAAAACGTAACTCGCTAGATTGTCTAAATCCTTCATACTACATTCTAAATTAGGTAGGAAATGCCATCTCTTTTACCTGTATGAAAATTTGGTCTTTTTACGCTAACGAATTATGTCCCTTCAATATTCTACATTAAGAGACAGAAAAAGGCTACTCGAACATCGGCGGAGATTCTAAGTGAAATCTGATGTTGCAATGATATTGCATAAATTATTGGCCAATCAAATGTTTCCAATAGATTGGTATTGTTCTTGCCTTTTGTGTTGTGTTTTTGTTTTGTTTTGTTTTTCTTTCGTACCCTATGTTGCCATTTTCTCTGGATTGTCCATTTTGATTGTTCCCTCGGCGTTCTCTAACGTTTATTGAAATGTGACAGATCGATCAATGAACCATGATAATATAATGACTGTTCTGTGACAAGACATCATTTGTATATCGTAAGGTGCAATGATTGACGATAATGTGTTTGATATCATATAGTATGTTATAATAGAGATTGAATCGCAAGCCATTACCGTTTTATATTGTTTATCAATGTACACTGTATAAGGAATTATAATCACCAACCATTGTTTTCACGACTGTATAATTTTCTTGATGCATGACCTATGAATACTGAATTTCTGGGAATGACGGTGCTATATTTAGAGTAGAAGTTGTTGCAGAGCATGACATTTCACTGCAAGATTTTAAACATCCCATGATATTGTGACAGAATGTAGAGGAATCTTGTACGTTTCAGAAAATATATGGTATTGGAAAGGTTAAATTTTAAAGGAAATGGTCAGGTAGATTAGAAAGAGCACAAATGTAGTAGAAAATCTTAAAGAAATTATTTAGTGGTTAAACACCTAAAAATATAGAAACGAGTACGATCATCATCATTGCATTAAATATAGATTCTCCTTCAGTTGCCCGTGTGTTACGATATTTCTCCACTCAAGAGAGTTAAATTAAAAATTTTAACCACAAGCCGTCTCGAGAGTGGAGAAATATCGTAACCCAACTGGGCAACTGAAGGAGAATTTGTTTCTCCCATTATTTAACACGAATTTTATTTCAAAAACCGTCAAACGAGTCAAACGAATCAAATGCGGGGAAAAGCACGAGACATTTTAATCCTCTAGAGGATTACATATTTTTCCACCACTGGTTCAGTGGGGTTAAAACGCCGTAATGATGGGAGAAATATGATTCTATAGCTTTCATTCTACGATTTGTCAAATAATGTATGGCGTTATTGCGAAGTTTTTTTTTTGTTATTCTAGATGTTTTTAGATTAAAATCCAAGCCATAATTCATTTAAACTGCTGTTATGTTAATCATATTCGTCAGTTCATTAACCGTTTTACTTTAAACATATTTATTGTTCAATAATAAACAATTGGATAGGGCACAAAGTTTCCCCGATATTAATGTTGATTTTAATTACCATTAAATTAACCCAATCATTATCTAATTAATCATCTCTTTAAATTGTACTTTGTAATTGTGATCAAAGATTGCACACGGCCAAGAAGTTCATAAAATGTAGAACAATATTTAAATTTTTGAATGAAATGGTAGACAATAATATATTAATTTTTAATAATAAAATGAAAAGCAAAAAATTCAACACTGTCGGAACATTTTCAATATCCAATAGAGAAATTGTAGATAAGGATAATAACAAAACTACCGAACTCCGAACAATCTTCCAAAGGGAAAGTCAAAACTCATAAGTATATAAACAGACACAATCAGTCAACAACCGGAAAACTGTGAAAACCGTAATGACCCTGACTTGGTACAGGCATTTCCAAAGAAATGGTGGGTTGAATAAGATTTTAAGGCGCCAAACCTCCCGCTTTCATTACGGTTCAAAGGTTCCGGCTGTCACTATAACAATATTTATAACAATACTGGAACAAAATAGGTAAAATAGTAGTCAAAACAGTACTAAATTCAGTGAGGAGGGTGGAACATCTATCGTGAACCATCTCCATCAACAACCACGAGTCACCTGAAGTATTTTAACTAGAGAAATTGTAGAAAGCCACTAACACACATATACATGAGCGCTCACTTTCCTGGTTTGGTACAGACACTTCAGTAAAAAGCGGCGAGGTTAGACCAGTTTTGTGGTCCCAAACCTCTTCTCTAAGTGAAATGATGTGGTCATGCAAGTGTTTTCCATGTGTGAGTATAATGTCAACCTTCACATATAATCGGAACTATATGCATTATATATTTGATCTTCGTGACTTAGAAGTTGTCATATGTATAATATTGGTTCTATTAAATAGAGTGGATACCCTCAACCATCATTTACATATTAAATAGTACGAAATGCCATTGCATGACACAATAGGGAAACAATAATCAACTTTAAACCAAATTAGAATTTCCAATATCAGCTTTCGTCACCTGTTCGCAGGTCATAGAATACAAGTAGTTGACATCTAAGAAAAAGAAACCCACCTATTTGATAAATAAGAAGAGACAGTGCTTTAGAAATCATTTACTCAATAATTTGATACTCAGATGACGGTTCCGTTGTTAAAAGTCTGAATACACATTGCAAGACTATATTCGTTGCTTCTCAACTCAGCGCACAGTATCACAGAGAAAGAGCAAATACTTGTTTTTTCGGAGTCAAAATAATGTGTCCGAGTGGAGCGGAGTGATAAGCACCAACAAAGTGTGTTTGGCTTAGTACAAAGTGGCTATCACTATCATCTTGTTGAATGTAACTTGATATATCTGAAATATTGCTCATTTAGAGTTAATCAACACTCGCTCATTCACAGTTCATGTGACTAGACAAAATCCTTTGAAAACATTGAAAGGTATCATATGATGTTCATATCGCTATTATCTAGAATTCCTCTAATATGATAACATAAAAATATACCTAAAACTAACAGGCAGTTATTAGCGAGCATCGCAAGATGCGAGCTAAACAGCAACATGTGTGTAAGGAGATGAATCAATATACTAACAATACCAATCGGAAGTGGTTTCTAAGTTTCAGCATAGAATGGACAATCGGAGCGAATGACCGGAAATATCCTATTAATTAGAATAAAAAATAACTATCCAGTTTAAAAGTAACCAAAAAAAAAAATAGGAATCCGTACAGCTTCTTTACATGAAACGATTAATTTATTTAAAAAAATTGACAATCGCTAGACCTTCTTGTTTCGCCCCTAAGTTTACGTTACACACTGAGTATTGTTATTCAATTCATGATCGCTGTCACTGTCAGAGTAAACAATCATTGCCCTGCATTTCTTTGGTGGCGATTTACAATTGGTTGCCGAATAATTGTTTATGTATTGAACGGTGCAGTTAAGAATGTCTTAGAAATT
>MJUT01052187.1:537071-563374 GCA_002080005.1 Gigantidas platifrons
CGGGAAAACGCTCGATCGGGAATGTAAACAAAACAATTAGGTAACAGCTGATAAAAGTGAGAAATAAAATCAAATACCGGCAAAAAGTGCAAGACAGGGAAATCACCGACACCCTCGGGTAAGATTTCAATCGTTCGCTGACTCGGCGAGCCTCGTCAGCGAACGTTTGTAATCTTACCCTCGGGTGTCGGAGATTTCCCTGTCTTGCACTTTTGCCGGTGTTAGATTCTATATGTCTTACATTCCAATGATATGACGTCATATCAAAGTAGTTCGACAGAGAACGTCTCGTGCAACGTCGCGCCAATCTTTTATCACTACAATGTGGTGATACAAATACCCATTACATACATAGTGTGGTGGTACAATACTTTGTATCAGGTCGAGCCTGTTGTGTGAACAAGTATCACTACGAGTCGCGATAGCGAAGAGTTGTGATGCGGTTACCTCACGCAACAGGAAAGACTTGATATAAAGTCTGCTATCAACACACTACATGTATGTATGTAATAAGTGTATCTGACATTTAAATAAAAAAGAATTTTAAACAAATAACAAGGGTTGAATTAAAATGTGTACACTACTCTGAGGGAGACTACATTTTGTGCATGACGTCACGTTATTTTTTCCATTCATTCACCAATGTGAGGTTACTGTGTTTTTTCTCACTAATGAGACAGCACAGTTCCTATTTTTAGCCGTGTGAGATATCCTTTTCTCACTTTTGAGACAGACCAGTTCCTATTTTTAGCGATGTGAGATTGTCTTTTCTCACTTTTGAGATAGAGCAGTTCCTCTTTTTGCCGGTGTGAGATTTCCTTGTCTTGTACCCCTCTGTACAAGACAGCTCACACGCGCCTTTTCCCGGTAAAATCTTTACTTCGCTTCAGCAATTTCAATCAAGATTTGAATTACTTTCATTTATCCACGATTCTATTACATAAGTATTTTTAAATTAATGTATGTATACTATTCTGCTAGCTAATAATTTAACTATCGAGCACCTTTTATGTTTTACGGTGTATGACTCTTGCAGTCAATGTTTGTTTACTGAGTAAATAATAGAGTGCTCTCCCTTGTTAGTAACTAACGTTACCTCCCTTTGACCAAATTCAAATATTTTTTCACAGCCACAGGTGTAGTGTTGAGTTACATTTATCATATATTTATTAAATACATTGTATTTTATTATGAAATACATTTAAAATACTGCCAAGACACGGATGCATATGAATAAATTGAATATTTACTTCAGCAATGGAAACAAAATTTGCGGGAAAACGTTCGATCTGGAATGTAAACAAAACTATTAGGTAACAGCTGATAAAAGTGAGAAATAAAATCAAACACCGGCAAAAAGTGCAAGACAGGGAAATCTCCGACACCCTCGGGTAAGATTTCAATCGTTCGCTGACTACCCGAGGGTGTCGGAGATTTCCCTGTCTTGCACTTTTGCCGGTGTTAGATTCTATATTTCTCACCCCTTGGATAAAGTAGTCCATTAATTTAGGTGAAAAAGATTTTTCTATCTTACCCCGGCTCCAGGGTAAGACAAGCTACACGCCGTTTTTCCCGCAAAATTGTTTTCCATTGTTGAATTAAATTGTCGATTTATAGTGTCTTGGCTGTATTTTAAATGTATTTCACAATAAAATACAATGTATTTTATAAATATATTATATAAATGCTACTACAACCATGATAAATGCCTGTAAAAAAGTTGTTTGACGTTGGTGAAAAAGGAGGTATTTTTTTTTTATTTACGTTAGTTACCGAACAAGGGAGAGCACTCTATATATTTTCTCAACGTAAACAAATATTGACACGATAGAAAGAGATGAGAAAAAGGGGCAAACATCGTAAAAGGTGTAAGATTTTGTTATTGTAGAATCTATCACAAGTTTGTTAACTTTATTATATTGAACTTCTTTAAAGCTGTAAAATGAAAATCTTGTTTTATTTTATTACGTGGCATTTTGGTCCTGTGATACGGTTCGCAAATTAATGCGCCAAAACTACACAAAAAGTAAACAAACATTGACACGGTAGAAAGGGGTGAGAAAAAGAGTCAAACACCGTAAAAGGTGCAAGATAGTAAAATCTGTGACACCCTTGGGTAAGATTTAAATCGTATCAGACTCGGACAAGCCTCGTTCGATACGATTTAAATCTTACCCTCGGGCGTCACAGATTTTACTATCTTGCACCTCTCCCGGTGTTAGACCCTATATGTCTCATATTCCAGACGTCATATCAAAGTAGTTCGGCAGAGAACGTCTCGTGCAACGTCGCGCCATTCTTTTATCACCACTGTGTAGTGATACAACATCTTGTATCAGACGCCTTGCATCAGACAGCGACTTTCGTTAATTTCAAAGGAAAACGTACATAATGTTCGATAACATCTTGTATCAGACACTTTGTTTCAGACAGGCAACTTTCTTTAATTTCAAAGGAAAACGTACAAAATGCTAGATCAAAATAGTCATGTCGTCAGGAACCACATTTTAATTATCATTCGTTCTTGGTAATTTTTAATATCAACCATATTGTATTTTCCGGTTTTTTTTCTTTTTCGAGCCTTTCATTTTAATATACAGAACTAATCTCGATAATATGAAATATAAAACAAATATACGTATTCATCCAGTAATTTGGTTGAAAAACATACCACGCACAGTTGCAAATTTCGTATGATGTCGTCTGTTTCCAATTTTCTTGCAAGAATCTAATTATGAAACTGTTCGGCTTTGATTCCTTGTCATGTGACCTCTTAATAATTACAATCAAGCGTTTATAGGACCCAGAGGTGTTACATTGTAATGATAATTATAACTGAAGTTTTATATTAGAATCTTCATGAAGCAAATGATTTGATGAGAGATTATATATGTTGTTTTGACAATTTGTTTATTTATTATCCCCAAAACAGTTCTCAGATATTGTTATAGATTATATTTGATTAACTAACGGATCATATAGAGTATTGAACACTACTGTCTAAAGCAAGCAATGCTTGTGTCACTTAATCATTATGATCGAGATTTATCTTGTTCTGATACTTGGTAAGTAAAATTATATATTTATTTGATTTAAGCATATTTTATTGTCAAATACATACTATATTACAACTTGTATGAAGCTCTCTTCAGTACTTTAATTACCGAATAGACTTGCGAAGTATCGTGTTTGCGCTTAATTTTTCTGAATTTAATTTTGTTATTAATATTGGTTAAAGTACGGAATTACTCGATACCATTTGAAAACATAAGTTGATTGATTGATTGATTGATTGATTGATTAGTGTTTAACGTCAACTTTAGCAATATTTCAGCTAAAAACATACGTTATGACAAAATATGTTTTTCTGTCATATGGAAGACAATTTCTTGTTTTGTAATTTTTGTTCTTGACGTGACACAGAAATATTAATTCCTTACTCAGGGAATAGAAAAGTAACATAGTTTCTCCTCTGCAGAATACAAACCATCGAAATGGGATGTCCATTTGCTGTTTGTGACGAATAAAATACACAACGCCTTCAGACGGGATGCAAATATGAGTGTCCTATTTACGGAAAATGAAGCCACCCTCCTTGCAGCAACTCATTATGAGCAGGTTTGGTAGAAGTGATCTACTGTGCCTCCTGTTGAGGCACGATTTTCATACCCTATCCATTTAAACCTTTTACACACATATTTATTGCTTGTTCTCATAAATATACCTGAAATACTGTTCAATTAATCTTTATCAATCAATCAATCAATCAATCATTTTCTATCTCTGTACACTAAAATTTGAAATGATTTTAAGACAGTGGTCAATACTAATTAACGGGTTTTTGGTTACATTGGCAGTTATGCGTTCATACCTTATATATTACCCTACCATATGAATTTCTCAAAGACAAGCTTTCATATTTGATTAAACTGTCATTCTGTAAATCAGGCCATGATTACATAAGCTGTAACGAATATTTTTAATGATGATAATAGAGTCGTATACTGTAATTGCATTTGTGAGTACATATTTTTGCTAGACAACATTTTTGTCGTTTAAGCAATGACGAGTTTCGTCAATTGGTTAGAATTCCAAGGGGAACGAATTGTGCGCCTCTCATTTCTTATTTGTTTTTATACTGGAATGAATCTCAATTAATGACTAACCTAAAAAAAAAAAAAAAAAAAAACCTTCTAAGCACTTACTGATTAGTTTATTAAGCAATAATTGTAGACTTTTAGCTGATATCGTAACTGTAAATAATCCTTATATTTATACTCCAAAAGAGCTTACACTGAATTGCACTAACATTATAATCGACTGGTGATAATTTTTTGATTGGATTAAGACATATCTCTTTCTCAATGTAAATCCGGTTTTTAGTATGGTTCGTGTTACTCGATCTTAAGTTTTTTGTGTATGTTTTGTAGATCGTTGTTTGTCCATTTGTACTTTTTCCTTTGGCCATTGTGTTGTCTGTTCTTCTTTGATATACGGATTCTGATTACTCCTTCGGCATCTTCAAACTCTTCTAACGCATGTTTTACGACAAAACAACCGAGATCTCTAACCTCATCGTCAATAGTAACTTTTTTGGATGGTGACGTGCGTTTGGTCCCATCATACATATGACTTTTATATTTCTAAGTTTGTTCGATTTGCAATTATGTTTTACAATGACCTCAGTGACCGTAATCTCGTAATAAACGAAAGACTTTTACGCCAATGATAGCAATTTTATACGCTATTAAACACTTTAGCTAATTTTTATTATTGCTATAAAAATCATTATAGAAATAAAAGTGTACCTTCAGAAACCTTATCAAGAAAGGGTATTTCCCATCCATGATTTTATGGCGATGTAATCAACAAAGGTTAATAGTTCAAATATAATACATCTAAACTTATAAAATCCTTGAGGATCTTATTTAGTTGATTAAGTCTTAGCAATTACTGTGCTTTAAAATTAAATGAAAACATAGAGAAATAAAAATTACAATGGTGTCAGATATGAGATTTCATCGACGACGTTACGTTGTTCTCGCTAGTAAAGGTTATGGCTTAGCAACTATATTTTACTCTTTGAGACATATTTAGTGTGCTAAAAATACAGACAATCTGCTGATACAATTATTAGATCCAACTGGCAATAAAAATCAGCGCCTTTTTATTTGATTTCTTATTATGTTATTATTTAATGTTCAATATATGACTGCAACAAATTGATATTTATTCTGGTCTCCGTGGAAGACATTAAATTTTATGACTACTGAAATGAAAAACAAAAATACTTACGGAACAATTACAAAGTCCAATCGAAAAGTCGTAGACATAGCGAAATCGACACCCTTACCTTAACATATGTATATGACCACTCACTTTCCTGGCCTCCAGTGAAATTGTGCGGGATTTATCTAGATATATAGACAAAAACCTCTACTCTTGGTGCATTGAAGCGGCAGTACAAGCGTTTTCCATATGAAAGTAAAATATCAACCCTAGCACATGGCCAGGCGAACATCGTTGCTATAAAAAAAAACCCCATAATATTTAACATTATACATAATATACTTAAGGTGGTACCATACACTTCAGGTAAAATTTGATCTGCTCGTTTAATTTTCTTATTTTTTTTGGCAGTGTGTTTGAATATATCCACTGTAATACATATCAAAATTTTAACAAATTCCAACCAACAGACTCAGAGCTATAAATTCACTAGCCACATAGCTGCTTTTCTCTCTGTGGTTTTGATCACCGAGATGATTGAAATCTGCATACAAACATCATATGATCAAAACGTTCAACTGATTTTAAAGAGTTATCTCCTTGTAGTGTTAGGTACTACCTTAATCTTCGTGACAAACAAGTTGTCATATGTATAATATTGGTTCTATTAAAGAGAGTTGATGACCTCAACCATTATTTAAATATTAGATACTACACCAGACCATCATAAAAAACTATAGGAACACTTTGTACTAAGTTATTGATGGCCTCAACCATTATTTAAATATTAGATACTACACAAAACTATCATGAAAAAAACTATAGGAAATCTTTGTACTAATTGATTGATGGCCTCAACCATTATTTAAATATTAGATACTACACTAGACCATCATAAAAAATAACTATAGGAAAACTTTGTACTAATTGATTGATGGCCTCAACCATTATTTAAATATTAGATACTGCACTAGACCATCATAAAAAATAACTATAGGAAAACTTTGTGCCAAGTGATTGATGACCTCAACCATTATTTAACTATTCGATACTACACTAGAGCATCATAAAAAAAAACTATAGGAAAACTTTGTACTAAGTGATTGATGGCCTCAACCATTATTTAAATATTAGATACTACACTAGACCATCATAAAAAACTATAGGAAAACTTTGCACTAAGTGATTGATGACCTCAACCATTATTTAAATATTAGATACTACACAAGACCATCATACAAAAACTATAGGAACACTTTGTACTAAGTGATTGATGGCCTCAACCATTATTTAAATATTAGATACTACACAAGACCATCATAAAAAACTATAGGAAAACTTTGCACTAAGTGATTGAAGGCCTCAACCATTATTTAACTATTCGATACTACACAAAACTATCATGAAAAAAACTATAGGAAATCTTTGTACTAATTGATTGATGACCTCAACCATTATTTAAATATTAGATACTACACAAGACCATCATAAGAAAATAACTATAGGAACACTTTGTACTAAGTGATTGAAGGCCTCAACCATTATTTAAATATTAGATACTACACACGACCATCATTTAAAACTATAGGAAAACTTTGTACTAAGTTATTGATGGCCTCAACCATTATTTAAATATTAGATACTACACAAAACTATCATGAAAAAAACTATAGGAAATCTTTGTACTAATTGATTGATGGCCTCAACCATTATTTAAATATTAGACACTGCACTAGACCATCATAAAAAATAACTATAGGAAAACTTTGTACTAAGTGATTGATGGCCTCAACCATTATTTAAATATTAGATACTACACAAGACCATCATAAAAAAACCATAGGAAAACTTTGTACTAAGTGATTGATGACCTCAACCATTATTTAAATATTAGATACTACACTAGACCATCATAAAAAATAACTATAGGAAAACTTTGTGCTAAGTGATTGAAGGCCTCAACCATTATTTAAATATTAGATACTACAAAAGACCATCATAAAAAGACTATAGGAAAACGTTGTACTAGTGATTGATGACCTCAACCATTATTTAAATATTAGATACTACACTAGACCATCATAAAAAAAACCCATAGGAAAACTTTGTACTAAGTGATATTAAATATGTCTTTAATAACAGATTCTACATCTTTAGCTAGTAGTCAGCCAACTAAGAGCATTCATTGATTCTGCTTACCGACTGGTCATGTTTATCATTCATGTTGTTGATAGTATGTAATCATTTTGACTGGAAACCAAATCTGTGCAGGTCTTAGCGTTTGTGTATATATGTATTTCCGTTGGATATCCAGATATCGGGTGGAGGCGACTGGGAGTTGGGGGGGGGGGGGGGAGGATTGTGGAAGGGTATACCATTAATCCTGCCACATTGTTGTATCTGTTCGGACATTCATTTCGAACGTCATATGCCGTGGTATATTTGTGTTCAGTAACTTGAGGTTAGGGGAGGATGTTCGTTTTATTGATAATGGTAGAATTGTTGACTAGCACAGATTAATTTAATGATTTTATAGTGCTACATATAGTTGTATTTAAATTAATTTCTGCTTAACAATGGACTCATAGATTGCTTATTTTCTTTAAGATGAAGGTTGAAATATGAAATGTTAGATAAACGTTAGTGAAACCGAAGAAGCAATCAAGAATGGACAATGAAGATAATCTGGCAACATTGGATACACAAGATACAGGACGATGACACACAAAGCAAAATATGAAACTTCAGGGGGTACCATACACTACAGGGAGATAACTCTTTAAAATCAGTTGAACGTTTTGATCATATGATGTTTGTATGCAGATTTCAAGCATCTCGGTGATCAAAACCAGAGAGAGAAAAGCTGCTATGTGGCTAGTGAATTTATAGCTCTGAGTCTGTTGTTGGAATTTGCTAAAATTTTGATATTATTACAGTGGATATATATATATATTTTCAAACTAACTGCCAAAAAAAATAAAATAAGAAAATTAAACGAGCAGATCAAATTTTACCTGAAGTGTGTGGTACCACCTTAGCACATCTTGCTAATAAAAAAACGTAGATATCTAATTTAGTGCGCACGATACGTTTCTGGAATCATCTTCATCAGGTACGGTCAAAATCGAAAGATCTGAAAGCTAAATAATTTAAATATGTGGGAGCAATAAAATCAAAGGGTCTAAACAGGATAGCCTAAATCAGCTAAGGTCACCTATGCCTGAGGGGGGGTGGAGGGGGGGATATTGGAGTTATACATAGTTACATTATTCAGGAACTGTAAATTTCAATAATAAATATATCTAATAATATAAGCGAATGGAGTCAGCGTACATACGAATTACCTGTCGATATACAAGCACATATGAATTAATTTGCCAACATACATTTAGTATTAAGCAAGTCCAAATTGATTATTTGTCATTATAGACATTTATTGCTGAGATAATCTTCAACAAGGTTCTCAGTTGTATGGTCTAATAGCATAATTTTTTCATAGAGAGTATTAGAACAAATTAGGAGTTTCCTTCCCCTATTGTCCGCAAGCTACATTTTATTGGGAATTCTATCGCGGGTTTTTAATAACCAACGAAGGACGTCGTATTATATACGTGAATGAACCACCATAATTAACATAGTTTTAGATTAACAAGTCTGATATTTTCTAGCTGGTGTGACTTTAGAGTGTATATTATACCCTCAATTACACTGTAAAGTAGGATGATATTGGAAAAAGAGGGAAAAGCTATTAATTAGTGTGTTAATCTAACGGGTTCCATGCCCTACAAAGCGTAAAAAGTATTCGATCACCAAACAGTGATGGATGGTTCTCCACTACAGGAGGAACATCAATAACTCATTAGAGAGACATTGATCAGTCCTGAAATAACAAAGCAAGATATTAAATAAAATCTATTAAACAATACATAAATCAGTATAAATGCATAGTTGGTTTCAATCTGATTAAAATCAAATTTTTTACTTGCTCCCGTTTACTGATATGTCGTGGAGTGGGAGATCTGAGGAAAAAACTCCATTATGGGTCACGTGTGAGTGACCCCATGTATCAGCCAATGAAAATTACCATTGTAAAAATAAACTGCTTTGCATGGTACGAGTAATCCGATTGACCGAAACAGGTATTTATCATATCATTATATTCATGACATAAGATCACTCACAAGTGACCCGTAAAAGGGTTTCTTCAGATCTCCCAACCCGCGACATCACAGACCATATGATTTTAATGAGAATGAGTTGGGTTACTAGGTTATCATTTTATCTGAGAAGTGATTTAACATATTATATAGAACAAATGTATATTACTTGCTTCTGTCAGTTGCGTATAGATGACGACAGATGGTATTGGCAACTATATTTTGGTTCAGAGTTGACCATTGTTTCACTATTATGTCTCACAATGGTCTTGTATACTATCTTATACATGTATTTAGATAATGGTTGAAGCCATCGGCTTTCTTTAATAGAACTAATATTATACATATGACAACTTCTGTGTCACGAAATATATGTTGCATAATGTTCAAATTTATATCGTTCTTTATAATAACGATGTTTGCCTAGTTACATGCGATGGTTGATATTTTAATCACGTGTGGAAAGGATTTTCATTAAAGCATCATTTCACTAAGAAGGGAGGACGATGCTTGGGCCCATAAAACTAGTTTAACCTGGTCACTTTCAACTGAGGTGCCTGCACTAAGCCATGAAAGTGAGCAGTCGTGTCTTTGTGTGTTGGGGGTATCGAGTTTGACTATTTCTACAATTTGATATGATATATTAGTTTGGAATTGTATTTTTTGTGTTGTCATATTATGTGTCCGAGCTTAGTGTTGTGATGTCCGTTACGATGTCCGAATAAAAACGATGTCCGATTCATCTTTACCTCCAGTTGTTTGTAGGAGGGCTAATGTCTTATTTACGTTATTTGTCCTTATTTGGGCATAGTTGTGTCAACACATGTATGCTGTGTTTGTTTTTTGTTTGTCTTCGTTTTGTTTACACTATGCTGCCAACTTTCTCTGGATTGTCCAATTTTGAATGTACCTTCGGTTTTCTCTAATTGTTTATTTCCGACAGTGTGGTATTTTTAGCTTTTCATTTTATTCACAGACAATCTCAAATGGTAATGTGATATTTTTTGCTAATGTCTGTATTATAAATACGTTATAGATTTACAAAAAAGTAATACAGACAAAAGAGTAAGCTATTATACATCATTGTTATTATACTTTTAAAATGCATAAAGCATATGATAGTGACTGTCTTTCAGACAGAAATAATACTGTTATCTATAATGAACAGGCTTTCTATTTTTGCTTTGCCTATTTTTTACGGTCTCATGTGTGATTTGTATGTCATGATGGAATTTATAGACGTGGTATTTATACAATTATTATAAAATATAAGTCAATCAGTATCGCAGCTGTATAATAAATTAAATAATAAATGTTTTCCGTGGAACATACATACCACTGATGACATCAACAAAATCAAAGGGGTTACGGTTAGGGCTATAGTGTTTAGCTTTCAACAATATTTCAGTTTATCGTGGCTGTCAATTTATTGGTAGAGGAAACCAGCGTACACGGAGAAAATTAAACCAGCGACTTGCCACGAGTCGCCGACAAACTTTATCACATAATGTTGTATCGAGTAGACCTCGCCATGAGCGAGATATGAACTCACAACTTAAGTGGTGATATACACTGATTGCATAGGTAGTTGTAAATCCAAATACCATGTTATCACGACCACGATGGTCCCTTAAATACTTTATGCATTTACAAAAAGTAATACGGACAAAAGAGTAAAATAGTATACCTCATTGCTACAATGCTTTTAAAATATATTTAAGGAATGATCGCAATTTTTGTTCGGTTCATGAAGAAATAACCTCAATCAGGTTGTACACACCATGTAACCCGCGTAGCAGGTTACGCAAGGGTGTGTACAACATGATAGAGGTTATTTCGAACGAACTGAACAAATAATTTCGCTTAATCCTTATGAATTAATTCAAACCTTTTTTGTTATGATATTGAAAAATATATTTATTTTTTCAAAATAAGGCAAATAATCGGAAATAAATTTAAGTAACCCCAAAGGTGCCTCATTTAAAGAAAATCACCTGATGACAACGGCACGCGACGCCTTGAGAACGACGTCTATTTTTTTTAGATTCAGTACATTTACAAATAACCTCAACTTTTTAAACCAATCAAAACACGTATAAAATGACATGTGACTCTAAAATTAATTTATAGAGCATATCAGACAGAAATAAACTGGTTATCTATAATGAGCAAGCTTCCTAGTTTAGCTTTACTTATTTTTTACGGTCTCATATATGATATATATGATTTGAATATCACGATGAAATGTACAGAGAGGTTATAACTAATACAATTATTGTTATCAATAATTTTCAACTGTTTAACAAATTTGGTGATAAAAGCTTTCTGTTCTGTGGAACATACCTACATGTACCATTGACGCCATCAACATAATCTAGATATAAGATACCTTGGTTAACCGTTACAGCATATATGTGTCACAAATTACCACGGATATGTTCCACTTGTCCTAGACACTCTCCGGTCCTTTCCTCATACACGACTTATCACTGGGTTTGAAACTAGACTGACACGGCGGGTGCCACTAGTGGAGCAGGAACTGTTTGCCCTTCTGGACCACTTGAGTTCACCCCTGTTGTATTGCGGTTAGTGTTGCTCGATATATAATATTCTATGTAATGTTTTGCAGTTCATGTTTTGTCCTTTTTCATTTGGTCACTGTATTGTCTGTCCCTTTTCGATTTTTTCTATTCCTTTTTACCCCTTTGGCATCCTCAAGCTTTTTCTGAACAAGACAAGTTCATTGGCACGATGTCATTGGTGGGTCTAAAATCACTTCTTTAGTCTTAGAGCTTTATCTCACAAATGTGCCATAGTACATGCATGTTTCAAATTCATTATTCTTCAATAATATCACAGAAGGTATGATCAAATGTTTTCATGGAATGTGCGATGAAATGTCATGGAATGTGTGATTAAATGTCATGGAATGTGTGATCAAACGTCATGGAATGTGTGATCAAACGTCATGATATGTGTGATCAAATGTCATGAAGCGTGTGATCAAAAGTCATGGAAAGTATGACCAAATGTCATGGAATGTATGATCAAATATTTGCTACAATATACTACTTTAAATAGTATAACTAGTAGCATTATCAGGAGTATCAGTTAGAATGTATCAAGTCTGAAGATTAATTAATGATAAACTATCGCATAATAACGTACGGATATTACTTGCCATTTGTATGTTCAGTTTATAACATCCGCCTGAATATATCTGTCATTAAAATAGGTTAATTGCGAAATCGAACTAATGATTAAAAATTAATTGTCTTCACACCAAGTATTTATTAGGTATAAACAAGATAAAATGGAAAACTTGCTGAATACAGTTTGAACAAATAGGCCAGTGGCAGAAATATAAAAAGGAAATTTAATGCCCCCGCCTAACACATACCATGCAAAAGAGAAATGTTTAAGAACCGGCCGCTATGGTAGACAAGTTAAAGCCACTTAAAAATAACAAAAATTTCATTAGATGCCACTGAAAAGCATTGTAAAATATGGTCTTACATATATAAAGTTGTAGAGTAACGTTCCCCTTCTCATCTTGCCAGATCTCACCAATTGAGTAGGTCTAAACGACCTACTCATCACAACAAAAACGTATCGACCGTGACGGAGTAAAAATTAAATGTTACATGAAATTAAGTCTCATGTAATTCGCATATGCATTAGTCGCCCCCATTTTTGATTTCGGTATTTTTTTACCCCGATTTTTCTTAATTCTGTAGCTCCACCACCAGTTCCAAATAAGTAATGATATAATATGATCTTTTACACTACAAATGACACGGGCCTTCTAAAACACTGCAGCATTCAATGAACTGTAAAGGAGTAAAAATGAAATGAGCCGTAGAAATGCAAAAACAGCGACTTCAACGCCATAGGCTGTTCCGTTTCATAAAATTACTCAACTAATAAATTGGACAAAGCAAAGAATGTTATGCTGCAATTACCAGAGTAACTCAATTGCGTTTCTGATCAACATTAGAATTGCGAATTTTATATGCAACTCCTTCCTTCCATCCGAGATTTTGAACGTTTGTGATCCCCGTATCATTTTTTCGGAAGTAATTTCTCCTTCTTTTTACCAATGCAGCGCAACATAAACTATACCCTGATGAAAACCTGTTAGATTCATTATTTTAGCTGCATACTAATAGAAGTAGTGGAATTAATATCTGTAAAATATCTAATCCTACAAGTGCACGTAAATACCTTCCTAGCAACATTTCTGAAACAAAAACTGCTTGTTCATCCTCTTATCCAACTAATTATGTTTACGACGCGGTTTTGTACGTTTTCCAGATATTTCTTTCCAATCAAAAAAATAATTAAATTCCTACTTCCATATCTAAATTTTCTAAAGTTGAATAGGTTCTTTGATTTCGACTAATTTATCTTTGGGGAGCCTCAGTACCAAGACAATAGTGTCAAATGTGATATCCCTAGAAACGTTATTATCAGGATTTTTGAGTACGTTTCTAAATGTATCCAGTAATATTGAAAACTAACCACAATTAGCATCGCATCCAACTAATAGCTCATAATATAAGTTATATAATATTGAAATTTAAAACCCATATTTCATACTTTGAAGTATCTCTAGTGTCTTATCCTTATCTATATATAGCTAGGTAATTAATCAAAGATTGTCAACTTCATATTAATCAATAGGTGATCTACCCAATTTATACAGCTGTGTCATTTTTGCGGTCTTTCTTATAAAAACTAATTTGTATCGAAAGGTTTGGTGTGGCTAATTAATTTTCCAACATTTATGTTCATTTCTACATTTTTTCCAGATACAACTCTCGTCATAGAATCTCCAATATTGTTTAATTTTTTAATATCCGTTCCCTCTCTAAAACTAAAATTCGCAGTTTATTGAGTTTTATCAAGAACTGGTTGATTATCACTAGATTTTACCACTGAGACTCGTTTTCTAAAAATTCCTGCAGGTTTTAGGACATTTTCTTTAAAAATATTCATATATTCTATAAACGCCGTAGTCAAAATTTGGATACACTAACCATTGCTTGTTGTTCATGTATATGAGCTTTGTCTGCCGTCATGAAAAAATCTAGCACAACCTTTAACAGTTATGCCGACAATTTGCCGTATGGACTTTTATCATATCCCAAGAAGGACACTTGATGTTAGTTTTTCTTATCTATTCGAAATACATTAAGTTTTTTCTTTGAATACTATGGTTATAGGAACTGTGAGGTTGGTTATTTGACTGTTCACAATGATTTAAAATTGTGTATACCCTCATCATTTAGGATTTAACACAGAATTTTGAACTTCTTTAGATGCGTACATCCTTGTTCAATCGCTTAGAAGAGGGTAAAGGTATAATGAAATGTAAGACGGATCTGTCACTTTACTGTTGATGTGGTCTATCAAATATATTATATGCTGTTTATGTGGTTTCAATGCTGGATGTTTCTGTATTTCACGCGACACATCACTCGCAGATGTCATACCACATCTATCTCTCATTTCAGAGTTGAAATCACCAAGGAAACGTGTTGTCAATGTCCATCTAATCAGTGCATATTATATGACACAACAACCCACACTGATACCACCATAATTATTTTTGGAGTCTTTACATTCTGAGTTCCGTGTTGTGATGTCTGTTAGGATTGCCGCATAAAACAATGTTCGGTTCGTCTTTACTTCCAGTTGTTTGTAGGAGAGCTCATGGCTTATTTTACATTATTTGTATTTGCTTACGTACAGTGGTGTCCAACACATATTGTGTTGTGTTTTTGTTTTTTTCCCCTTCATCTTGTGTGACCTGTGCTGTCAGTTTCTCTGGATTGTCCATTTTTGATTGCCCCTTCACTATTCTCCTATGTTTATTATGGAGTCTTTAATAATGTTTTTTTCTGTGGTCATATCGTTCTAAATGTCGTTGAAACTTCTTGATTTTGTGCTTATCGACTGTCTGAGAGATCATACATATGCCCAGTATTTGAAAAGGAGCACAAATTTAGTAGATTTTACTATTCATGGTGAAGAGACATCATAGTATATCACATGATCTTAATTTGTGTATATTTAACTGTAATGATTATGTATATGTTTACCCCCAAAGGAGTTTGAAGGCATACAACACAACATAATATAATACAAATAGTCAATTAAAATCAAGGTTCAATAGAAACGATATTAGCTAATAAACATCAATAATTGACCATTTACTAAAAATTAATATGAACACAAGTTATATTAATACAATGCTCATCAGTCTTCACTTTCCCTACGAATATTGCAGCTGCATTCAATGACGTACCCCAGTACTTGATAGTTGGTGAATCGAGTTGACCCGAATGAGTTATATATAGAGGTTTAAGACACTGTGACATTTTTCTGTTTTTCATTTTATTTGTAAGGTTATGTTTGCTTTTGGTTTTTAGGTACAACTACATGTGTATTGACATTTCGACATCGTGAACCAAGTATTTTATGGAATAGTGTCAATATTTTCATTCTCGTCAAACCACCCGACGAAGATTCTAATCCATAAAGATATGTTCCAGCAATATGGTATTATTTGTTCTTTTTTTTTTTTTATTTATAAAGCTACATGTATGTCCATACAATTTCATAGTTGTCTATACAGTTGCATATCCCTGGACACAAAAGCAACAACTGAAGCACACGTAACAAGTGAAGGACGATGATCTGGTATCTGTGATTTTAACATTAAACACAGTCAACAAATGAATTATTTGCTGCTTTGGCTGCAAGTTAAATTGTAAATATGACAATTTCTCTTGACAACAGTTTCAGCACTCCACTGGTACAGCTTACTATCACGATTTGGAACATGATATTATTGCACGTAAAGTATCATGGCGTCGAGGAGGTTTAAAACGATTTTGAATATCTTTGCTATATAATTAAATTCAGAGAAAAATTCATTATAGTAGGCTTCAAAAGTGAATTGATTTGCGTAAAATATGTTTCAGTATTATATTATATGGTATATCTAAACATGAAAATCGTGTTGTTTGCGTTTTATAATAACGCAGTTTAATGTTGTGCTTACCACAATTGCTTAACGTTACTCAATCATCAAATTATCAAACGCATGCGCACCATTTGTTGAACAAATGTCTTTATTTATACAGTCTTCCTATGTTTGTGTCTATAAAGGTAGTCGGGAAAATAACATAATCATTTTGAAATGTGAAGATAATTAAAAATCAGTCTATCTTTGTGCTTTGATATAATGTTCGAACTAATTCAATAAAGAGACAATGAGTGATTTGTATAGCTGCGACTGAATGATGTCTCATTGCTATCTTTGGTTCCTATGTTATTTAAACAACTGATTATCTTTACGACTGTAAACCTTTATTGCGAATTGAACAGAACAATAAAAACGTAGATATCAATTTTAGTGCGCACGACGCGTTTTAGGAATAACCTTTATCATGTACGTTCAAAGGAAACATATTTGAAAGCCAAATAATTAAAAAAAAAAATCGTTGGTAGCAAGAAACAAAACAGAACAGCAAACATCGACTAAGGTCAGCAATGACTGAGGGAGAAGAACCTTAGCTTTGATAATAATTACATTATTTAGAAACTGTAAATTTCAATTAAAATATAACAATAAGACAGCGATAACACTAATTTGTGACGATAATGAACATCTGCAACGTATATTAGTATACATAAGAAAATTGCCGGAAACATCGAATTCTTTCTTTTCATTTTTAAGATGCTTTTAAAGTCTAAACGAAGCAATTCTTCATTTGATGTGTAAATGCGATTGTGTGTTCCTATCATTGCTATTTGTGGCTCCTCTCCTGTATCATTTTACCATTACCAGTACAAAAGATAGCGACATTAAGAATATCACAAGAAAAACAACATTGCACACAGTTAACAAATGTAAAAATAACACCAAATTATTATTGAATACAACCCGATTCCTTTAAACATTCTTCCCATGGTAAATGTCAAAATATTAATAGCAAAACAAGATAATACAGTGTATTACTCTGCAGTACACATGATCAATTATTTGAGGTCAAGAGGTGGCAATGCGTGTTAAAGGGGAAACAGTATTGAGGTCTCAATTTCCAGCAGTTTTGAATGGAGCATTCTCAGTTACTTGTTTGTAGTCCGTAGTTCACAAATAATGCAGCTTTATCATGTCTCAGCTTTGATTGGAACATTATCATTTACTGAGTTGTCTTACTCAGTTTATAAAGAACGCAGCTTCATTTTTGTGACAACTACTTATGCCTTACAACAAGAAAAACCACACATATTCTCAAATCCGAATATTAGGTAAATGGAAATCAAATGTCTTTGTAGGATATATAAGATTAAGTGGGAATTGTTTGTGAATTAAACACATAATTTCCCATGGGTACTAGCAAATTGTATTATGATGACGAGCAGTGGCAGTCATAATAATTTTTTGCTTTAATGAAATTGTAATAATTGTAGAAACATAATTAATGATTTGTTATATGTACGTTAATGTATTTTTAATTATAAATTAATTGTAGTTTGTAAATATTGTATATTGACTTGCAGAAACAGTCATTCAACCTGAACTCTGATTATTTGTTTTTTGGGGAAATGTTTTGGTACTCCTTAGTATTTTCAGTTTGGAATACATTAAAGCTTTTTAGTGAAGTCCGGATCAATTGGAATCGTATTCGGTTCTTTGACCTGTATTTCCCCACTCACTTTTGCCTCTTGGGAACAGTTTGTGTAAATATGTTTTGAGAATATAATAATAGAAACCGGCACAACTGGCTACCCAGTTATTTCCAAATGTTGTTTAATTGTGATACTAAGTGCTGGCAAACTTTCTGTTTTATATTAATGATATTGGAGATTATAGTGAAAGTTAATCGTGGCCGGAGTTAAACAACAATCACTCACTGTACGTGTTTGTATTAATTGTAAATAATTGACAATTGCCTAACCGCATCAGCTATGTAGGAAAAGTTATGGAGGCAGTAATCTGCACACATGTATATAACCATCTAGTTAGAAACAAAGCATTAAATCAGTTTTTTACCAAGACTGTTCACCTATTAATTGAAATATATAGCGCAATATCAAATTAACTTTAAATGAAACAATTGAGGTGTGTCGTATTTTGTGATGTTTTGAAGCTTTCGATGACGTATTTTGAATATAAAATGAATTCATACTTAATAAAATGAAAGTTACTTGCATGGTTAAAAACCGTTTCCTTGAAAGGAAAGAAGCGGAAATCAGAGATTCTTCTTCATTATTGTCGAATTTTTCTCAAGGTTCTATGCTAGTGGTCCCTTTTGTTCTTCATCAATACACACAATATGTATCAATGATATTGGTGAAAAACGCATGTCCTTCATTAGGTTGTGTGCAGATGGTACACCCTCGGGTTATTCCTGTAAGATTGAACATTAGTTATAAATGCAGATCTAAATGAGTTTAGTATTTGGTATGTATGTTACTATGAGCAAAGAAAATAGTGACATTTGTCTTTTTTGACAGAATATAGATGTCTATATATTGTCCAATTTACTGGAACCAAGAGTCTCTTATTATGTGAACAAAGAATAGCAACTACAGGCGCTACACTAGCATCACTAATTTTTGACAAGAACCAATTTAGTCATCAACTAAGGCATATGCTCCTTATCACATTTTTCATTAAAAACTACGTTTTATATTCAGAGATTGCTTTGAAAATGCCTAAATAACGATGTCATGTAATAACGTACCTCATATCTTCTACTATCTTCTATCCACATAGCGAGAATTGTTTTTGTGAAAAGCTGCAAGAGTTAATAATTGAACAATTATAAATTATAGGTAATTTGGTTCGGCGCAGAAGATTATGAAAAAGGTCTCCATTGCATCCTCCTTTAACATTAAGCACACAATGTCTTTGAAAACATAGACCCTATTCCTAAACTTCTGGGCAGTCGTGGTCATTATCGCATTGTAGTTAGATTTACAACTACCTATGCAATCAGTTGCTATCACTACTAGTGTTGCATGTTCGAACCCCGATCCTGAGACAACATTATGTGATAAAGTTTGTCAATGACTTGGTTTTCTCCGGGGAATCCGGTTTCCTCCACCAATAAAAGTGACTGCCACAAAATAGCTGAAAAATTGTTGAAAATTGCATTAAACACCATACCGCATAAGCTTCTTGGATCTAAGTAACACAACAATGATTCATGCGTTTTTTGTTATTCCTGTATAAAAAAAATATTAAAAAAATGCGTAAGTAGCATGTTTGTAACGGCATATATTTTGTTAATCAAATTTACTATTGCAGTTCCTGATTTCGACATCAAGTGCCGAACCCCATAGAACCAATTGTGTGATATATGGAATCATATACGTGGACGTATCTTGGGGGAGTTAGATGTCAATGCCTTTTTATTTACCTAATATATCTATTATTACGGAGATAAACTATTATAGCAAGACTTTATTACCAGTCATTGTCAATAACTAACAAATTATTACTTATTAGCTAGTATTAATATAAGTACAAACATTCATTGTACATGTCTTTGTGCTGTCCATGATTTGTTGTCTTTTCTATGGATCCGTGAGTTGAAGAACCTCTGTCTTTTCATTGCTTGTTTATTTGTTTGGTCCACCGGAGATATGTCGTTGACATATGGGATCATGGACGCTTGAGGTTTGTCAGAAGATTGATTCGTGTTGTTGAAGCTATTTGTATTTGTGGACTTCATTGTTCATGTTTCTATTGACAATATAGCTAATATTGTAATGCAATGAAATAATGCTAATATATTGTGGATACATATAATAATTAAAGAGCAAAAAACTGGAAAAATAAAAACAACAAAACAAACAAACAAACAAACAAACAAACAAGCAAACAAACAAAAAACAAAAACAAAAACAAAAACAAAACAATAACATACAAAAAAGAAAAGATTAATAAAACAATAAAACGCACCACCACTACATTGATTTGTAAGTCGAACTGCTTCAATGTGTTTCAAGTTTTATTCATTGATCAATCCTCTTTGAAGTTAATGGTCCACTGTATTGTAACTTTTGTTGGTCCGATGTGTTGTGAAACTCATTTTCCAGTGTATTGTGATTCTTACTGTTCTAATGTGCTGTGATGGCTGAATTTTTAATTTTTGAATATTTTACACTTTACATGTTTGATATGTTGTGAAGATTATGTCATCGCAAAATCTTGAATTGGTTACCCGAAAGTAATTTTTATATCCAATCTGATTGCACCCATGTTTATAATAGGACATTGCAAATTATGACTTCACGGCGGGTGGCATTAATTGAGCTGGAGATACTCACTTTTCAAGAGCTGCACTCATGGATTTTTGGGGAGTGCACATTGTTTTTCAGTGTGGTAAATGTGTGTGTTTGGGGGGGGGGGGTCCTAATCATTTGATCAGCTCTTCAAACTTGGATAATCTTAGCATTTAAAAGACGCGTAATGGTGCAATGCTTTGAGAAAAACAATTTTGTCTGCAATGATGGTTTCTATGTAAACAATGATAATTATTGAGACAGAAAGAGGGATTGATGGTATCTCTTGTGTGTAAATTAGATAGTTACATGTTTAATGCATGAATACATAGATCTAATATTTTAAAGGATATATGATATTTAAACACGGTTACCGCTTCAGTCTATTATTGATTAGAGAAACGTGCATACAATAATAAATATAAGCAAAGAGTACACAGTTTAAGACGATAGGTCTACAGTCAAAGACGGAAGCTGCTATTTAATTTCTATGATTTTGATCTATTGAACGCTAAAGTGTTCAATTAAGTCGCATTTCCTCTTCGTATCAACTGATAAGACAAATCAATTAGCTGAAATCTGTATGGGGGTTGAACAAAACAGTTTTTATTATCAATAACAAATAAGTCATCTGATAAAGTGGTTTTATTTATATAACAAAAGAGACTGGTACTCTGTAGATATATTAATTAATGATTATCCTGAGAAAACCTTAGAATGAAAACAAATACGAGATTATTGACAGCTATTGGCCACAGCTTTAATCTAATTGTACATATATATAAATAGATTGATAAATACACAAACAGATATATATATGTATATGTATGTAGTTAGTTATGTTAATAAGACAAATAGCTTCGTACTTTCAAATGTTCATCGGTTGCCAAATTTTGTAAATGGCAACAACTGGATAGCTAAATAGATAATATTCATATGATAATGTTAGGAAAATTTCAAGTTGTACTGGGAAAACAGGGGTAACTTATGTGATCCGCTTAAATACTAAGACATACTTGGAACAGAGGCGTTTGGTATTGACTTGAAGTTCGATATAATACAGCGAATTATGCCAAGCTGGCTGAGCAACTGAGAAATGTCAGCTTGCTGTTTCCTCTTCGCATCAGTAGATAAGACAATTCAATTAACTGAAATCTGTATGGGGCTTGAACAAAAACTAGTTATTAATAATAACAAATAAGTACAATATGCACACATTGTCGGAAAATATAAAATTTATTTGTACGACCTTAAGAAACAGGTAGAAAAGAGAACCTTTGTCGAGCCTTTCTAGCCTCTTTCGCAGCGAGTGCAAATTAATTTTTATATTTAATGACTATGTACTTATATTGCGTTTATCCTACAATATCAAAATGTCCAAAAACACATGCTAAGTTGTCTAAAAATAACTGAAACAAGCGTCGTTCTAATGCGTTGTTTTCAATGGTGTCAGCACTGATACTGTTATCTTTTATTTATGTCGCTCTACATGAATCAGGTACCAGAAATGCTTTATTAGGTCCATGACCTAATACCACTGAAGTTTGCTAACCCCCTTTATATTAGTACTCAAAATCCCATAATTGCAGGATAATACCATCACAGCCATCTGATAAAATTATTTTATTTATAGAACAAAAGAGATTGGTACTGTGTAGTTATATTAATTACTGATGGTTGCGTAGATTATAAAGAATTCCTTAGAATATCATGCAATAAAATACAAATTTCTCGATCACATTACGGCGTAATATACTAACTAACAGAATACATTGTGTGGAGCGCTGCTAGTATTAGAAACACTAATCTCATTATTTTCCAATGTTTCAATATTATTCAATATCGTGCAATAAAATACAAATTTCTCGATCTCATTAATGTAAGATACGAACTAATAGCATGCACTGTGCATAGCGCTTCTAGTATTAGAAACTCTAATCTAATTATTTTCCAATGTTTTCATATTATTTAATTACATCTCTAGATTTTATTTAATCTAGAACCTTTTGCATGGGGAAAAATCATTTGATTGAGACATTTTGACTGTCTAATATATCAAAGCTAACGTTACTGAGTACTGAACATCAAAGTTTATAGTAAACCAAATCTCAATCATTAATCAAAGTACTAAAAATACTGTATCTGTGATGATGTCAAAATGCAGTATTTTGTCAGTAAAATCAAAAATGAAGATACATCTGAAATATATGATTTATTCCTCAGCACTGAACTTCCTTTTATTGTTTTGCTTTTTATGTATTATTATTTTACAAAAATAAACTCATAAAATATAAATATTTCTTTTTATAAATAAACGTTAGAGAAAACCGAAGGGGCAATGCAAAATTGACAATTCAGAGACACTGGCAACATTGAGTACACACGACATAGGACAGTCTCTAGGTTGTACATAAACGTTAGAGAAAACCGAAGGGGCAATACAAAATTGACAATTCAGAGACACTGGCAACATTGGGTACACAAGACATAGGACAGTCTCTAGGTAGTAAATAACCGTTAGAGAAAACCGTAGCCACAATCAAGAATGGACAATCCAAAGACACTGGCAACATTGGGTACACAAGACATAGTACGGTCTCTAGGTAGTACATAAACGTTAGAGAAAACCGTAGTCGCAATCAAGAATGGACAATCCAGAGACACTGGCAACATTGGGTACACAAGACATAGGATGGTCTCTAGGTAGTAAATAAACGTTAGAGAAAACCATAGCCGTAAATCAAGAATGGCAATCCAGAGACATTGGCAACATTGGGTACACAAGACATAGGACGGTCTCTAGATAGTAAATAAACGTTAGAGAAAACCGTAGCCGCAATCAAGAATGGACAATCCAGAGACACTGGCAACATTGGGTACACAAGACATAGGACGGTCTCTAGATAGTAAATAAACGTTAGAGAAAACCGTAGCCGCAATCAAGAATGGACAATCCAGAGACACTGGCAACATTGGGTACACAAGACATAGGACGGTCTCTAGGTAGTAAATAAACGTTAGAGAAAACCGTAGCCGCAATCAAGAATGGACAATCCAGAGACACTGGCAACATTGGGTACACAAGACATAGGACGGTCTCTAGGTAGTAAATAAACGTTAGAGAAAACCGTAGCCGCAATCAAGAATGGACAATCCAGAGACACTGGCAACTGTAACAACGAATTGTATTGCGATATCATGAATGAAAATGTAGGTATGCAGCTGATAACCTACCATGAGGTTGGACGTATAATACTGCAAAAAGAACGACCCCTTAGTCCTCACCGATCAGACACTGAACATTATGCAATTAGTTAAATGTTATTTTTGGCGTATCGGAGATGGAAATGGAACACACTAGTCTTTAATGACGTATGACTTATCGATGATATCGTCACATTCATTATACCCGGAGAAATCCACCGACCTGCCGCATGTCACGAACAAATCACATAATGTTTCATCGAATGTATGGTATTGTTATATAATTGTTAACCTTTATAGCAGTAAAATATTGGACAATGAAATGCATATTTCATTACACAAGCTCATATTATAAATAGACTTTAAATAATAGATTTGCTATATTGATACAACTGAAATATTACAAGTTGCATTCAATAGTTTTTGTTATTTCCCATCATTCGTGACACGTCATCCCGCCTGCCATTAAATAGCTTCCGTCATCTGCCATTATTCTGTTTTAGTAGATACTCATACCCGTCATTATTCATCCGTTATCATACATCAAGATTCAGCGATTATTCAGAATTTAGCGATACCTCATTTATGAAAGTTGAACGTTCCAAATTGGAGAGGACAACATTATCCGTTCGTAGTTTAATTGTTAGCGTTCTCGCTTCGATTGCAGTAGATCGTGGGTTCGAGACCACGGTCGAGTCAAACCAAGGACTATTAAATTGGTATTTGCTGCTTCTCCGCTAAGCAAGCAACATTAACGTGTAAGAACAAAGACTGGTTGGCTCGGAATCAGGATAATGTGTCAGAGCGAGTGGGCCGACACTTCTTACCCCGTGCTGTTGTTTCAGTGTGCTATCACTATAAACATCCATCTTAGCGTGCTGGTGTAGTACACATTGCTCAATCAACGTTAAACAAAAATTATTTACTCTCTCACTCCTGATCAACAACAGTTTGTTGAGAATGGTCGTTGGTGGTCCATTGTAAGATATATGTTCCCCCTTATCCTTCATCTTTCTCTTCGTTTCTACCAATCAAGTTTACTTATATAATTGTTAATCTTTATAGCAGTAAAATATTGTACAATGGTATACATATTTCATTACGCAAGTTCAAATTATAAATAAACTTAAAATAATTGATTTGCTGTAATGATAAAACATAAATATTACAGTTGCATTCGATAGTTTTTGTTTTTTCTCATCATTTTTCACGTCACACATCATCCGTCTGCTTTTAATTAGCTTCCGTCACCTGTCATTATTCCTTTTTAATAAATGTCCATACCAGTCATTATTCATCCGTTATCTGTCATATATCAAGATTCAGCGATTGCTAGTAATCAGAATTCATCGATACGTCATTTATGAAAGTTACTTTTCCAATTGCAAGAGAACAACATTGTGGTGTAATTGTTAGCGTTCTCACCTCGGGTCCGGTAGATCGTTGTTGCTTATCCACTAAGCACGCAGCACTAAGGAGTTAGAGCAATCGGAACTATGATAATGTGTCGAAGTTGGGCGACATGTCTACCCCGCAGACTAGCGCCATAGAAATCCAACTCAGCGTGCTGATCTAGTACAATTTGCTCAATCGGAGTACCCGAGGAAAACCACCGACCTGTCGCAAGTCACTGACAACCTTTATCACATAATATTGTATCGAGTACACCTCGCCAGAGCGGGATCCGAATTTACAACGTTAGTGGTGATAGACACTGATTGCATAGGTAGTTGTAAATCCAACTGGCATGCGATTACGACCACAACGGCCCGTAACAGTTTTGTTATATAATTGTTCACTCTTATAGTAGTAAAATATTGTACAATGAAATGCATATTTCATTACACAAACTCTCAAATTATAAATAAACTTAAAATAATTGATTTGTTATATTGATAAATACTGAGATATTACAAATTGTATTCTATAGTTTTTTTTCTTTTTTTGCATCATTCGTCACACATCATCCGTCTGCCATTAATTAGCTTCCTGATTTCCCCTTCCGGTTTCTCTGACGTTTATTTAGATCCTGACATTATGAGACAGTTGTGTTCCAAATTTTCAATATGAATGACAAACATCCTATCATATTCTTGCATTCTGTATGTTTGGATCCCATGATGTTCTGTGTTCGAGTTAATATGTCACCGTTTTGAACTATATATATCTTAGTACGAAGTTTAGATAGATGGATACTGTTTTCAACAAAGGAGGTTATGGTTAGGCCTTTTTAATTTTTTTGCTCCCGAAGACTTTTATATTAGTTGACATTAAAATATTTAGACTTTGGGATTACCTGATGAAGGGTATTCCAGAAATACGTTGTGCGCACTTTGAGCTTACCTGATGAAGGGTATTCCAGAAATACGTTGTGCGCACTTTGAGCTTACCTGATGAAGGGTATTC
>MJUT01052187.1:574744-586252 GCA_002080005.1 Gigantidas platifrons
TAGGATTTTTAAATATTGAAAACAGAGTAAAACAGCTTCGATTGAACCATGCTCATAAAATCTATTATGATACATGTCCTTCTTATTTGAAAAATAATTTCATCAAAATTAATGAACATCATGCCCATAATACTAGATCAAGTCAGATTAATTATGTTACACCAAAAATTAAAGGCATCGAATCAACAACATTTTACTACAATGGAATCCATGATTGGAATTCTCTACCCGATTCGATCAATTTAAAAAAGAAGTGAAGTGCCAGTGAAGAACGGGAAAGACGTGTCATATCATAATAATGACAATTATATATGCATATATATTTTCATAGATAATGTACTTATTTTAAAATTAAGTAATCCCTCTACCCGCTCATGTTGATCTTTTAATGTCCACTTGAACTTTAAGCTGATACTTATAAAGGACCCCATTGGAAATAAGCTGAATGGCTTTCATGGGCTATCCTTGGTGAGAAAGTTCTCGGCAGCTACAATTGGTGGATTGAAGTTTCAGTTAAAGATGGCAGTTTTATGTTTTATTTTTAACTTAACGAGAAATTTTTAAACTCTTGTGTATGATGTTGAAATTTTTAAACCTAAATATATTTTACCTTTACCTTTTACCTACAGTTTAACTTCTACAAATAAAATGAAGCACCAAAAAGTATCACAAAGCTCCGAAATGAAATGGAAAAATTGGAAAAGGATACAAAATCGATACCCACATCACACACAAATAAACTCATATACGATACTTTATTTGAAATCCATGATTACATGCAGTTATTGTGCATTATCATTGGGTAACGGATGTCACTTTGACAAGCGTAATGCTGATCTATTGTAAAGCTTAACGAACCTCACTTGTTTTCCAGGAATTTTATTTGAAATTGCCGGAACGGAATAATTTTCACAAAAATAAGTTTCCTTCTGAGTTAGAGTGATACATGCCGTACCAATTAACGGGTCAATAAGTAGAACATGTACTGACAGAAACATAACGCTACTCAATCTTTTTCCTCTAATTTCCTTCAGTTTGAACGACTTCGTATTTTGGTCGTTATTAAGAGTATTATATACAGTCGACCAGATACCATTACTTGTAATGAAAACATGCCATGTTATTTAACTGTCTGTATATTTACTGATTGAATTTCCTTTAATGTATTTAAGATGTTGTTAATGTAGAATATATATGTTTTAGGATGTAATAACGTTAAACTGAAATTTTCTGTAAAAATAGTTTTTTTATTGTAATTATGGGGTAATTTGTAGTTAGTTGTAATTATGGCAATTGCTAGACAAAAATAAAACAATATCTACATTGTATTGAATAAGGTCATAGTGCTTAGCGCCACTTTCAGCAATATTTCAGTTATATCGTGGCGGTCAGTTTTATTGGTTGAGGAAACCGGAGTACCCAGAGAAAACCGCTGAGCTGTCGGAAGTCACTGACAAGCTTCATCACATAATGTTGTATCGAGTACACCTCACCTGGGCGGTATTTGAACTCACACCGTTAGTAGTGATAGACACTGAGTGCATAGATAGTTATAAATCCAACTACCATACGATCACCAACACGACGACCCCAGTTTGTATTTTCATCATTATAAAGAGTAATATATACAGTCGACCAGATACCATTACTCGTAATGAAAACATGCCATGTTATGTAACTGTCTGTATATTTGATGATTGAATTGCCATTAATGTATTTAAGATGTTGTAGAATAAATATATGTTAGGATGTGATAACTTTAACTGAATTTCTCTGGAATAGATTAGTAGATTTTTATTGCAATGGTGAGCTAATTTTTATGGCAAATTCGAGACAAAATATATTGACAATATTAGTACCGTGTCCTAAAATATAAAGGTTATGTGTATGAGGCTTAATAACTGGGAAAAAAGCGAGATTCACCAAACTTTACCCAAGTTTTGCACCTGATACACGCAAAATTTAGGGCTAATGTTAAGGATATGGTGTTTAACGTCACTTTCAATAATATTTCTGTTATATAGTGGAGGTCAGTTGTATTGGTCGAGGAAACCAGAGTACCCAGGGAAATCCACTGACCTGTCGCTAGTCAATGACAAACTACATAAACTTTATATTTTAAGACACTGCATTAATATTATGTTTATTCTGCAGAAAAATCTCATTAATCCATCGACATTTATATTTTAAATTAAATAATACAATTATTTGATTATCCCTTGATTGCCTCTTTTGACATTTTATGTCAACAGGAAGTGAATTAGGTTCTCAAAACTAAACAGGTAACATGTGACAGGGGTACCAGAAAAGGCTAAATATGTGGGTCAGTGACAGTATACAATAAAAAAATTATCCAGTCAGTGCTCTTTTTCTGCTCAAATAAAACAAGTGCAGAATAGATAAATAAGATCTACATTATAAGTTATTAAGTCATAAGTTTATTGATTCATCAATCAAGGGCCCACAGGGGGCATATACAATATGATCATTCATTATATGTTTGTGTGACTAATTTATATAAGTTAAATATGTTGTTTTCGGTGTCCTTTAATTATTCAAATTAAGTTGCAATTGTCATACCATACTAGTATGTATAATTGACAATTATTAAAGGTGACTTATTTCATAAAACAATGTTTACACGAATCTAGCAACAGTCGGTATTATACAATTATTGCTTTTTGATGACGTGAATTCTCTTATCCACAAATTCTGGCATTTAATAATCGAAGGAAGTGAAACCAGTAAGTACCCTCAAGATTTTAGCTCTATTTCAATGAACACTTTGAATTTTATTTTGATAATTTAAGATAAATCTGTAATATATTATTTAAAAACAAAAAATCAAAGCATTGATTTAAGTATCAAAAAGGACAAGAGATGATTTTTTTTTATTAATATATCTACCTTCTGTTCATAGATATCAAATAATTAATTAACAATGCACTATGCATAATTCTGAAAAGACGATACTTAGACGTTATTATATGACAATTATCAAATCACAGCTCATATCAACCAGAGACACCCACACTAGCCCGAGGGACGAATATTTGAGCGTCTTGTATTGATATGGGGTGTGATATGAAAGATAAGCAGTTCCTTCTGCACATGGCGTAACTTATTGCAAACCCGCTGATAAGTCATGAAAAGACAAACGGAACAACTCGATATCTCTCTGAACATATGGAATACATTTATAGGTCTTTAGTGACCATTTTTGTCTCATATTTTATAATGCAATCGGAAGCAAGCGACATTAAATTCAGAATGATAAGATCATGTTAAAATGAGGTAATCTTTTGTCACGAAATGTTTTGAACTTACACAATAGCTTTGCTTTGTAATAAATTTAAAAACTTATACACAATATAGTGTAACTATATCCAACACAAATCAGCAACATCTGCTGTGCATTGATTATAATCGGAATATAATTAAGGATTGATCTCAATTTTTTTTCGGTTCATGAAGAATTAAACTAAAATATGTGGTACACACTGGGTAAACAGGGAAACGTGTTACGCAAGGGTGTGTACCACATTTTTTAGTTTATTTCGAATGAACCGAACAAAAAATTGTGATCAATCCTTATAAATTAATTCCTAATTAATTTTTGTTCTTGTCCTAAAAATATTTTGACGGATAATAATTGCTTAAAAAGAATTAAAATTAAAAAATTTCCCAATTGAGACCCCAACATGTGACTTCCGGTTAAATTTTTTATCTATGACATGATGGATAAAAAATTCTAACCAATCAAATTCAAGCATTTGCTACAAATTTATTTATTTGTTAATAATCGTAGATATATGATAAAAAATTCTCCAAAGGATTAACGTCTATGTTAATTCGCTCGTAAAGCATTTCTTTTTGTCACTACATTTTTATATTAAGCAATAGTTTTACATTACCTATGCACAATATAGTTGGATTGTATGCTGCCAAAATTATTAAATGTTCAGTGATCTCTCTGTTCAGTAAATTGTTAATAATCGTAGGATATATGATAAAAACATTTCTCCATAGGATAACCGTCTATATTAATCGCTAGTAAAACCATTTCTTTTTGTCACGAAATGTTTTACTTAAGCTATAGCTTTCCGTTACTTATGCAAAATATAGTTGATCTATATGCTGCAAAAGTTCAGTGAGCTCCCCTCCTCGTTCAGTGAATTAAAATAAATTGTTAATAATCGTAGGATATTTATGATAAAAACATTTCTCCAAAGGATTACCGTCTATATTCATTCTCTCTGTGTTATATCCATATTTATTGAGTTATGCGAATTCTGCATTTTAATTTGATCTAGAGAGACTTGTTCCTACATATATTCTACAGATGTCTATATCAATTTATGTTTTATTTGTGTCAATTTTGTGCACTTTTGAAACTACATGTAAATCATTTTGCATACAGAGTTGCAGGAGATGCCATGATATTTCAATATCGGTTAGAGAGGAAACTATTCAATTACATTTCTTTATGAATTGTTGATACCTTTGCTCTTCGTTAATTAAAACGTTAATTAAACGGCGTATGTACGTAACATCATCATCGAAACATTGGCTTAGGTGGAGTTATCTTTCTTAATTAATCGGCGTATGACTTGTGACGTAATAAAAACGTAGATATCACATTTAATGAGCACGAGGCGTTTCTGGAATAACCTTCATCACGTACGTTCAAAATCGAAAGATACATTTTCTTCAAGTCTAACAATGGACATTGTGGAGTGCTATCTTAATTAAGCGTCGTATGACTTCTGACGTAACACCATCATCAGGTCTAACAATGGACCACGTGGCGTACACTCTTAATTAAATGGCGTATGACTTTGACGTCGCCATGTGGCGATTATATCGTAGATGTCAATTACATACATTTCATGCAAACGAATATATACATGTATGTAGATTCTAAGCTATAAATATGATAAATCTAAGTCGAAAACAGAATTAAGCGGAACTAATGTGTAGTATTTTCCTGCATTGACGATCAGGATTACCATAAGCAAATGTTTTGTATAAAACAAAAGCACGTACCAGGAATTACATCATGCAATGACGAATTTTCACATTTTTATATACAATTCATGTAATATTACCGGATCTTATCAAACATCCAGTGAATGATCTTGAATCATTAAATAAACATTATAATGCTACGTATACAACATTGACAAAGATTACTCGGAAATACTAAATTAAATTAGTCAATAATTAAAAAAAAAACAGTTGCAAAATAGTTAATGCTAATACGAATTGAGACTGTGTTCAATGTCAAGTAATGGCGTCCATTAGGATGTAACAACATAACATCGAACAATTATATAAATTATGGAGTATGGAGTTTAGAAATCTTAGAAGAAGTAACCATGGTAATGGGTTTTGCTTACAATGGTGGTAAGTTTACTTTGGTTGATGATTGTGTAAGATGTCACTGGTTTTTTTTTGTAATTTCTATGTAAAGACTTCAACTCGAAACCATGGAAACTTAACGTATATATATACAATCATTATTACGCTATATTGAGAATGCTTAAAGAAACAAGAAAAATACAATTTTATCATATAACATAGCTGAAAATAGTAAACGAATAAAAAGAAATGAGGAAAAAGTATGTGTGTGTGTGTTTGGATGCTGGATGGTGTTTGGTTTGTACATTAAACGATTGGAAATCGTTTAGACCTTTTTATGAATCGAAAGACTGAATAAAAAATAAAGTAATTATCTGCATAGCTTAAGGTTTCACTTCCTAATGTGAGTAGTGAAGTATTGACCAATTGAGACAAATCGCTTATGCTGAGAAACAGATCATTTCTTATTTCAGAATATTTGGTACAAACAAAAAAGAAGTGGTTCGCATCTTCTTGGGGGGCACCACAGCTACACGCTGGGCTAGATAAAATATGAACCTTGTATAGATCATGGAGGAAAGAAGCTGTACATCTAAGTTGTGTTAGGATCACGTTTAACTTTCTAGGGCCATAGTAATAAAGTGTGGGAACAGAGATCTTATTTGATTGGCTGTTAAGACAAATAGCGTTTTTGAATTTGGATAATGAATCTAATTTTCTGATTGCAATGTCAAGTTTATTCCATTCTTTAACTGTGGAAGGAATAAATGACGAATTGGTTATACAGAAAGGAACTATTAAATGATCGCCATTTCGCAAAGGGTATATAGTAGTACTCTGAATAGTTGGTGGAACTAGATGACGCAAGTATTCAGGTGCCATTCCACATTTTATACTAAAAATTAATTGGAGTTTTCTGCGATATCTTCGCTGATAGTGTTTCCCAACCTGTCTCAGCATATAAATACTCCGATTTTGTAAAAATAGGTAAACCTGTTACAATTATGGCAGCGTTTAATTGAAGATTTTCTAATTTGTCTGTTAGCCAATTCCACAATTATCTCAGACTTCACAAGCGTATTCAAAAATGGGGCGAATGTAGACCAAATACATTTTTTCTAAGTTGGATATATTTAGACTGAATTTTAATTTCGGTAATATACCTAAATGTTTGGTTATATTTGTTATCATATTTTCTAAATGTTAATTCCATTTTACATTTTGGGAAAGGATAACTCCCAGATGCTTATGACTAGTAGATAAAGGGATACTTTTGTCATTAAAAGAAAATTCGATGTTGTCTATGTTACCGGTATTAGAGAAAAACAAGATTTCTGTTTTTTTCGGGATTGAATGACATTAGTTATTTACTAGACCAAGCATTTAGTTCGAGTAGATCATGATTGATTACAGTTTTTATTCGATCAACACTTTGACAAGAATATCCGAGTGATGTGTCGTCAGCAAATAATCTACTCAACGATATAAGTTTGTTCTCCTATATCATTTATGTATATTAGAAACATGAGGGGACCCAATTGTAGATGACACTCCCTGGTCGCTTTTTATGTGAATATTGGAAGTCATGGAAGGAAGTATATATAAAATGACCCAACACCGCACTAGGTCGTGAATGTTCGAAGTCGTCCAAGGCGCATGTATATATGGTTACAAGTTACACTTGTTTGTTTTTTGTCTTGCCCGCGACGAATGTCGATGAAGACGATACATAACGGTAAAACTGTTCTTTTAATATTGAACAACTTTGCCAAACATTCATATAATCCAACTTTCATGTAACTTGAGCAGAAGCATAATACTGTACACGTTGTTTTTTTTAATGGATTTCTTATATCTCTTACGGTTTCGGAAATAAACTCAACCGGAAGTCAACGATATGTCATCCAATATTAATGCAGTTATTTTTACAAAATGATCATATTAATGGATTATTGATGACTCATAGCCAAATTTGATATTCTACTTCCAAAGGGGCCTATTCGCATATTGAAATAGTACAAGACAAATTACCAAAATACAGTGGGCCCAGCATATTACTGTGTCTAACACCACATTATTATGTTCATCAATGTTTACTGCCAACCAAAAGACTATGTTCACACTTACCATTAAAATAATCTTGTTGAATTTTCTCTGTATCATATCTGGCTCTGCGAAATCCTTTATTGTATACAGTATTGTTGTTCTCATCATGTATATTTTTCTATTATCATTACTTTAATCCATCCATTCAATGTGTTATTATGGTTTATTACATACTTAGTTAAAATAAAGGCATTTTTGTATGACCAATATGACCGGAAGTAAACTGTCCATATGTTCACACCCCGTGAAAATAACCGGTTATTGGATTACTACAAGATTATTTCCATATCGGCCCGGGCCAATATGGGTGTCTCTTTTCTAGATGTCGGAAGTATGTAATAAATAGTTTAATACATGGGCATTTCCATATTGGCCTGGTTATCATCCCTCGACCCATATTGGCCTCGACTTCGTCTCGGGCAAATATGGGTGTCTCGGGATGATAACCAGGCCAATATGGAAATGTCCATGTATTAATCTGTATTTAATATTATGGTTGTTATGAAATATATATATATATGTTGCTGTCTAGAAATGGCAGAGAAAGGATTTTTAGAATGGTGTATAAACGTGTGTCTTACATAATTTTATTGTGATATTTTACAAATGAAAACATATTTAATTATAGTTAAATATTTATGGATTCTTTAGCAACTGACGCCATTATGAACCTCCTATTTTAATTTTAAACCAGACATTTGCGTGGTTTCCCATATTAAACTATGGAAAATGATTCCGCAAGTTTTCCAGTTTGAATTGATATTTTTTTTGTATTTTCCATTTTATATCTTGGTAAGAATTATTTGTAATGTCGTTGATTTTAACCGTTATTGATAAATAGCCTCCTCTGGGGTACAGCTTACTATGTTAGTACTACGTGTGATTTTATGTACCTGGCATGATGACAATTACTTTAAACATATTTTATTTTTCTATACTAAACAATTGGATAGGACACAAGTTTCACAACTAAGAAACGTCTTCTCCAATTGACAATTGCAAGAGAATTAAAAGACAACACATATGTGTTATTATTTCACAGCAACAACCAACCATTATCAGAATCGCATGCAATATACACATCACTTAATCAAAGAATCAATTCGTAAATGCAGGCATAAAATAACAAGAATAATATGGAAGATAAACGGCCACAGTGCACATTTAAAGACGGCAAGATCTGTCAAGATTAACAGAATGCCGATTAATGAGATTTGGACAAATCTGCGCACCTTTGGTAACAAAGGATGCCAAAAATTCCCCTTGGTTAAAACAAGAAAGAACGAGGTACACGCTCTCCACATACGACGTCTCATATTCTCATCACACCTTGGTTACCATACATTCAAGGGAGTGAAGAAAATCAATATTTATTTGTAATTTAAGCAATTAACCTGGTAAACTCAAACTGGAACCAGTTCAGAACCGACCCCTCATTGTGGACATAAGATGGCCTTGCCCCAACTTCCTGCGGTAACGCAGAAAAGTTATACTATAATATGATCCGACGTAGAATAACGGAAATAATCGTGACCCCAAATCTTGCCAGATCCCGCCAATTAGGCAACTGTGGCAAGACAATTTATTTTAAATTACAATATATATTTGAAAATAACACAAATATGAAAAAGCTTAGACAAATAAAGTACAATCAACAACGACGGATTTGACAAATTCTTAAAAAGATCATTCTGATTTCATTTGTCTATGGCGATTAGTCAGTCATTATGAAAATAAAACACGGTAGCTATAGTTTATTACTCCTGATCAATTTGGGAAAATAATATAAAAATTCTGACGCTAAATGAAAGCACAATTGTTAGTTACGTCTGTTAAAATACATTCTGGACTGAATTCCTTGATCAAGGCATCACACCAGTTACAACTGTCCATCTGCAAAATGCATACCAAGCTTCCTCCGGCTGATCCGCCAAACGCCGACAAAACGCCAAAGTCCATAGAAATATTAGCTGTCAAATCCACATGTGTAAATCCATATAATTTCCCTTAAATTTACTCCGGTCGACCTGAAAAATTAATAAAAACAGCAGCAGAAATTGTTGGTAGAAAGGAGGAGAGGGTGGGGGGATTAAAAATTTTCGACTTGGTTTTTCAATTAAGTTTGTTAAAGGATGGAAATGACGTCACATGATGTATAAAGTTTTGGGGCCGGATCCGGGAAGGATAGATTGTTCCGGAATTTCTCTTTCATTAAATTGGTTTATCTTTTTAAAATGATAAACCTTATTAATCAAAGAATCAATTCGTAAATGCAGGCATAAAATAACAAGAATAATATGGAAGATAAACGGCCACAGTGCACATTTAAAGACGGCAAGATCTGGCAAGATTAACAGAATGCCGATTAATGAGATTTGGACAAATCTGCGCACCTTTGGTAACAAAGGATGCCAAAAATTCGCCTTGGTTAAAACAAGAAAGAACGAGGTACACGCTCTCCACATACGACGTCTCATATTCGCATCACCCCTTGGTTACCCTACATTCAAGGGAGTGAAGAAAATCAATATTTATTTGTAATTTAAGCAATTAATCTGGTAAGCTCAAACTGGAACCAGTTCAGAACCGACCCCTCATGGTGGACATGAGATGGCCTTGCCCCAACTTCCTGCGGTAACGCAGAAAAGTTATACTATAATACAAGTGTTGCCTGAGGGCAAGTGTGGACACAGAAATGTGCTGTCCAAAAGGCAAGTATGGATGTCAATATTTCATATTATTTAACTTAAAAAAAAAAANCTCTCATTTACAAAACCACTGATATTTGTTCAATTTTTAACGCTGATTTAAGCTTTAGTCGCAACAAATTTATATTTTTCTCTTTAAACTGTCGAAACATATCATTTATTTAACTGTAAAATTCCCGCCCCCCTTTTTCCCCTTTTTTTCTTGTTTAAATCAATGATCAACAATATTCCAGAATCAAACAAATGAATAAATATAACATAGCATCTTTCCTTTACATTGTCAAGATTCTATATTTTATAAACTATTGTCCAAGATAAAAATAGACTACACATGCTACTCACAGTGACCCGTGACCCAGATTACGTGACGGGTTAAACTGTCGAAACATAACATTTATTTAACTGTAAAATTCACCCCCTTTTTTCCCGTTTAAATCAATTATCAACAATATTCCAGAATCAAACAAATGAATAAATATAACATAGCATCTTCCCTTTACATTGTCAAGATTCTATATTTATAAACTATTGTCCAAGATAAAACAACAATCATCTGCATCAATTTTCCCCGCGAAAAATGGATTAGTCTATTTAAAGTAGGGTTTTAGCCCTCTAATAAAAATAGTGTTCTATATTCGGTATAGCTTATTAGGATTAAACCATGCATAGGTTATAACATAACATGTTCAAAATATGTGCAAGAAGTGAAAAAAGTGTGTATTTTACATTAATCGATGGATTTCAGCAACTTATAACATCCTTTTTCACCCCACTGAAACACATATGGGAAATTCCGAAATTCCAGCGTTTGAGGTGCCCAAAGGGTAAATTCTTGTAAACACCGGCCTCTTTCAATTAAATTTGAAAGATTTTTTGTCATTGCAACCCCGTTCACAGTTGCCCAATAGGAGTCCACAGGTCGTCCACGTGTCACAGTTTAGAATAATCCTTCAGGTAATCATTCAGGACCTTACAGTACCCCGTGACCCAAATTAGCACGGTTCACCAATATTTTCTTAATAATGTTGTTTAATGATCCGACGTAGAATAACGGAAATAATCGTGACCCCAAATCTTGCCAGATCCCGCCATATGAGTGTGTCTCAAAACACTCACTACCATACTAACCCCCACCTCACCCCCTTTATTTTTGAATTACTAGTATTCCGGAGGAAATATGCGATAATTTGAGTCCGAAGATAGAAAATATTCCAATGCCCCTTGTATCTTGTTGAGATAAACTTCATTGCCTCTATCTGATAAATGGCTTATGCTGCCATCATAACTATAGATTCCACAGCTTTGCCACCATGCCAATATCTCCTCGAGAGTA
>MJUT01052187.1:608369-627620 GCA_002080005.1 Gigantidas platifrons
GTCAATTTCAAATGAAACATCAAACTCTGTTCCAGTGTCAGTAGTACTACATGATGCCCCATCTACACTTTCAACTTTGATTTTATTTTTGCTGGCCCTTTTGCATCCTCCTTCATTGCATTATGAAGTCTCATGTCGCATCTGCGACAAATGCAGTCATCATCTGCATAACTGTATTTTCTTTTTACATATTCATAGAAAACTGTGCGTTTTGGATCTTTCTTCTTTTGAACTAAATGAACAGAACGAAATGATAGGTCCCTTACAATGAACACAGGGCCCAGGGTCCCTGCCACTGTGGGTCTTAGAACAGTTTGTTTATTTTGGGGTATTACTAATACTAGTCAACTATGGTAAAATCACAATCTTGCAAAATACAGAGTTGTTCAATCAATTAAATATCATGCATGTATATGCAGTTACAAACAGGTAACAAATTTAGTCTACTTTCTATTTATAACACACACACTTGCTGGTTTTTGTTTGTCACATTCATTGTGTAGGCCTACCTGTTACACATAATTCATTTGCAGAAGAAAATCAGGTAAAACTTAAGTCAGCATTCCTAAATATATTTGATACACTAATTGCCTTTGAAATAATCACCACATTAGATATGTACAAGATTAACTGACAGAAAACCGGAAGGGAGTCTAAACAAAGTGTAATGATGAGACGGAGGAAAAAAAGGGGGGTCGTAAACTGATGTAAACAATGCAGTTTTCTTGTAAACTTTCGGTTAAAATATAAAGATATTAATAAATTTAATAAAAGGCAGACATATATACACACTCCAGTCTCCATGGGTGTTTTGAGGGAGAAATGTTCAACAAAATGGACAAATTTTACACTAAAACAAGGCGAAAATTAAAAAAAATATATGCCTCGTCGATTTTTCTTTCAGGAATGATTTCCGTTCAGGGTGACGGAATTTCCAGTTGAGAGACCATTTTCTATTGGTTGATGATGCTATATTACTCCTGTTTCATTAATTTCATGTCTTAATATAGATTTGTGTCAGCTTTTTCATTGGCCGAAAAATGTAAACAAACCGAACCTCGTGTTTTTACACATTCTAGAATGCACGATTCGAAACACGTTTTTGACTAATATAAACCTCAGTCGCTTGTCTGATATAGGCAGTCATTGCAACAAATATATAAATATTTTATAGAAATCACGTTTCTATCACATTTTTGTCTATTTAATACTTTATTTCACGTTTATCCTACAACAGTGCGAATGGAAAATTTTGCGGGACTTGTAAAGCGGCACCAAGCGGGAATTTTTTTACGGTTGTCGCCCCCTGATAGCGTGGTTTTAGAATCAATAGCTGCAACGGTCAAATCGTGGGTTTGCTGTTCGACTGATACTGGGCATTACATCATGGGACCTGTTTACCTGCAATCGTGAATCAAGTGAACCAGAAAAATATATCCCTCCCGGGGAATCCATCATAACTAATGGTTGTGGAAACATACCTAGATTACTGCTCTGGGGTGGCCGATTTCCACTTGAACTACTTTGGGTATTTAAGAGAGTGCTGTTGGTGGTCCTTATCGACTGAGATCTTTCTTCTTCTTGGTTTCCCGGTATGTAACTTTGAACTTCTGAGACAATATTTACTACTGGGCCGTGTGAGATTGATAAATGTTGTTGTGGTCCAGATGCGCTGCTTTGTGAAGTTATTTCCAGGGCTGTTTGTGTTGATGGGGTCCTAGGTGCCGAACTGCTCCTCGTGTTGGCCTCGTTGCATCTCTCTGGTGCCGATGCATTTACCTTTCTCGGCTTTTTGGAAGCTGATTGCCTTGGTGTAGCTCTTGCAGGAGGCCTGCGATGCCTTTTTGGAGGTTGCATGATATCAATATTAGTTGGATGGCGTAGAATGTTCCTCGATTTTTTCGATTAAAAATTTTCGACTTGGTTTTTCAATTAAGTTTTTTAAAGGATGGAAATGACGTCACATGATGTATAAAGTTTTGGGGCCGGACCCGGGAAGGATAGATTGTTCCGGAATTTCTCTTTCATTAAATTGGTTTATCTTTTTAAAATGATAAACCTTATTAATGAAGCACAATAGCCATTGTATTCTAGTCATTGTCATATCCAAGGCATATACACTCCAATGTTAGGGGCCTGGGTGGCTCAATGAGTTAAGTCGTTGGATCTAACAACTCAAACAAGCCTATCACCAATATGGTGTGGGTTCGCACCCAGCTTTGTAAATTACAAAAAAGGGTGCACTGGACTCGCAGCCGCAAGTGATAAAGTTTACCAGTTGCTTGCCCAGGGTTGATGGTTCTCTCCGGGTACTCCGGCTTCCTCCACCACTAAAACTGGTTGCCATGATATAGCTGAAATATTGATGAAAGTGGCGTTATACACCACAATTCAAATTCAAATTCACTCCAATGTTAATAGATTATCCAAATACAATAAGCCTCATCCATGGTGGGTTTTTATTGGAAACCAACACGATGCCCAATGATATAGTTTGCTACCTACCATTTGTTAAAAAATGTAAAGCTTTAATTCCAGCTTCCGCACTCGATACAACATTATGTAATCAAAGTTTGTCATTTATTTGCGGCAAATTTGTGGTTTTCTCTGTGTACTTTGTTTTCCTCCACCAATAAAACTGACCACCTCGATATAACTGCATAGCCCCTGTTTTACTTCTTGAAAAAGACTGCTTCCTTTTATGACATGCATTATCAATATTTGTATATTTGTTCTTAAATTAATAAGGCTAACTAAAATTTACCTTTACAACTAATTCGGCATAAAATTACAGTGGTTTAAGTAATGGTCTTCTTTACCATAAATATGTCACTAAATATCCAACAACTTAAGCACTTTATTTAATGACATAATTTTCTAGACCATTTAAAGGGAATTCCATAGAGAACCAAGATAAAATTATCTCTATCAATTGACTTTTTACATGTGCACGAGAGCGATATATTACGGAGACGTGTTAAAATGTCAATAGTTAGATACTATTCGTCCGTGTTCGTTGACATCGAAGGTGTCCCACGGGAACGGTTTGACGCTCACTGTCAAGAAAGTGCTCATTTATATATACATCATTATAAAGAGTTGGGAATCGATTTGCCATCGACAAATAATAAAACATTGCATTAATGAAGTTCGTCGCTCTAAGACGTTACTCTTGAAATTTTCAATTGTTTCGCCTGAGGTAATTGATATTCTGTCAAATGGAAATGCGATCTAATTGTTATTCAAGGTATGTTAATAATTTATTTAAAATGTTATAAATTTAAGTATTGCTTATACCTTTATGAATCAACAAAAACATATTGCACAATATTTTGTAGGTAATTTTGTTTCTAAAAATGTCATCTGTAGGTTCTCCACACGTTGGTATTAGGAAAAATCAAAATATATTTCTTTTAAGCTTGAATTTGTAATATCATGTTTGTAGCGATATTGTGCAAACGCGAATTTAAATATGAACCTCTTTTTTTCTTTTTTTTTCTTTATTGGAAAAGGGGGGGGTGGGATTGGAGATTGGGGGTTGTCTCATCACTTCTGTCTGCTTTTCTTTGTGTTACATTGTTTTGCTTGCATTAATTTGTATTTAATTATCAAATTATGGCATATTATGTCATTTCATGATATCTTTTTACGTTTTAGTTATTAAAGTAATAAAAAATTCGACAGTGAATTTCCATTTATATTAGAATGTCAATCTTACTTAATAGAAACATGATAATCGATTTCGCACTCCATATTGTTAAAATATTCATAAAATAGCAATTTCAAGCTACATATTTAACGTATATTTAAATAGCAGTTATGGTAATGACACAACAGCGACACATTATTACAAGCAATGGCACATAATGCGACACATTATTACAAGCAATGGCACATAATGCGACACATTCTCGTACCCAATGACAACTTTGGTTACACGTTTTCTACATTCAAATTTACCGTCTCTATTTCATCATTGATCTAAATTTCTGTCCAACAGTAAGCTTATAGCTTGACGACGATAAAGTTAAAATACCATTTAGGTGAAACTATGCAAAATGATACCAGGATGGAAAATTAATTAAACTTAAACCGAATTTCCGAAAATAACAGCCCTGGTAAGCTTCTCAGCCACAATTCATGTCAAACACCGTGAAATTCATTTACAAAGTAAGTATTTATTACTTTATTAAGGTTGCACATTTCTTTATTACGAAGCTTTATGATACTTTGTGATTAATGCTTTAACAATATTACTTTAATTGGCGAGGTTTATCTGGACAATCATGTAAATGCATTCAAATATTTTACTATTATGTCGAATGTAATTTCGCTAAATAAATTTAAAATTAAGAAATAAATCATGGAAGCCAGAATGTGTTGGGAGTTTTAACATGGATTGGCGGATATTAGTATTTTATCCCGAGCCAGAAGCGAGGGATAAAATTTACTGATATCCGCCAATCCATGTTGAAACTCAAAACACATTCTGGCTTCCATGATTTATTTCGATTCTGATATGTCTAAGAGTACAAATACGGTAGTACACTTTGATTGGAAGACGGTAATTTATATTTACGCTTGCGGAAAATATCGCACACAATTTGTGTAACTCGAATAATACTGCGCCCTCTATCGGCATTATTCGGGTTACAATTTATGGTGTAAATGGAAAAGTCGGTTACATTTACCAGCGCATGTGCTAATGAGATTATACGAAGAAATAATTCTGGGTTTTTTTTAACAAAGGGAAAGTGTGAGGTCATGTTAGAATAATAGATAAACATATAATTTCGTGCAAATGACTTTGGAATGATGCGTATGACTACATGTATCATATGATCCAAAATAACTTGATTTATATGTGAACAAGTTATGTATGAATGGGTTCAAAAATTATGAGTTTCATGCGAAAAAACATACAGTAGGATAGGGACATTGATCATCTCTTCTAAATGTAAATTGTTCTCGCCATGATATGGCCGAAATTTACTGATTTGGCGTTGAACAACAATCACTGAGTCATTCACTGTGGTGAAGATGTTTGTTCAGTTTTGTGCACAAAAATAGTACGAAGACGTTCCAATTATTAAATTTGATTGTTTTTTTTTAAAATAGTTTGTTTTTCTAGTATCTTGATTCAAAACAAATCGGCTATTTGTAAAAGCCTTTCTTCTTCTGAATTAAGATATGAAGACGATTCTGTCAATGGACAATATACGCTAACCATTCTGGAGACGTTTATATTTGAGGAAACAAACGACTCGGGTACAAAAAAAAAACAACAACAACACGAAAATATATCAAATTCAAAAACATAAGAACGAAAGTTCTGAAAACAAGAACTTCCATAAAATATGGGAAGGAGTTCAACAACCGTCTACTGTTCACTATTAGGTAAAATTAGATCAAATAAATACAACGCTTGTTAGTTACTATACCACATTTCCGCAATGTCGTGCATGTTGCAATTTGTTTGAGCTTTAGTATTTTGATTTATTCAGTCTTTGTATTTGTGTTTTTGTTGGTTAAATAATGACATTCAGCTTCTTGTCAACTGATCCAACTTTCAGTTTAATAATATACGTCAGATGATCCAACTTTCAGTTTAATAACATACGTCAGATGATCCAACTTTCAGTTTAATAACATACGTCAGATGATCCAACTTTCAGTTTAATAACATACGTCAGATGATCCAACTTTCAGTTTAATAACATACGTCAGATGATCCAACTTTCAGTTTAATAACATACGTCAGATGATCCAACTTTCAGTTTAATAACATACGTAAGATGATCCAATTTTAGTTTAATAACATACGTCAGATGATTAAAGTCTCAGCTTGGTTATCCAATTCTCAGTTTAACAACACACGCCAGGTGTTCAAACTTTCATTGTATCTAATTATTGCGAATTATTTTGTTTTCCGCAAATTACAGTCCATTCCGTCGTTAAGTTACACTGTTATTATTAAATAATATTTTGAAACATGACCAATCATAGTGTGTGTAACAAGAGTAACACAACCGTAGCCACCTGTATTCGTGTTTCTCGATCTGTAGTTTTCTGTGATGTGTTTTGTATACTATTATTTGTGTCTTTTTCCTTTTTGTTTGGTCATTGTATTGTCTGTCCTTCTTCGATTTACCGTTTTTGACTACCCATTTGGTATCTTCAAACATATGAACAGACAACAAATTGATTACATCGTATCATTGCAAATTACGCCATTTAGGAAGTAAACGGAGAAGTATAAATCCATACTTAAGCACATTTTTATGTTATTGACTAGTGCCGTTTTGATTACTCATTATCTGAGAAATATAAACGGATGGAAATATTCTTACTGTTATATTTTGATGTATGGTGGTTTCATTCATAAGTCAAACCCACTTCCTATATCATAGAGTATACTGGATAGATCGAATATTTAATTGTATTAAAAGGGGAAATGGATGAACTAATGAAATATTTCCTTTTTGTATGAAAATGATAAATGAGATATTATTAGAACCATTTACACATATCATATCTGAGGACAGAAAATACCAAATAAAACCCACATGTAGAAGTTATAATGTTTTAAGGAGCTTATTACTAGTGGAGCAGGAACTGCTTACCCTTCCGGAGCACACGAGTTCACCCCCGGTTTTTAGTGGGGTTCGTGTTACTCGATCGTTAGTTTTATGTGTATGTTTTGTAGATCGTTGTTTGTCCTTTTGTGCTTTTTCGTTTGGCCATTGGGTAGTCTGTCCTTCGATATACGGATTCTGATTGCCCCTTTGGTATCTTCAAACTCTTTTCCTGAACCCCATTGTCATTAATAATGACATTGGCTTATATTGGCCTATCGTCTGTCAGATTATCAATGTAATCGTCAAACGTCTCAGTTGAAATTACTCTTATGTGATCTTTCATCATAAATACTAATAAAACATATAAAATATTAGTGCGCTCGACGTGTTTCTGGAATAACCTTAGCCAATTTGTACGTTCCATTCATTATAAATACGCCATGATGGTGACAGCTTCACAGACATTTACATATTCCATAGAATTCATTGACTTTTCTCGATACTTTGTGAATCAGATCACAGTGTTTGTTGAGAGTTTCATTCGATAGTGACACTTTAATACTGTTTAATGAAAAACTCAAAATAGAACTAGATATATTTTTTAAGAATAGCATCCTGATTGAATGAATTAAATGAAAAAAAAAGCCTACATGTTTTATCTGCTTTAATGTTTACTTATCATTGGGTGACAATAGAGTGATACGACGGGTGTCACTAATGGAGCAGGAACTGCTTACCCTTCCGGAGCACCTGAGTTCACCACGGATTTTAGTGGGGTTCGTGTTATTCGATCTTTAGTTTTATATGTATGTGTTGTAGATCTATTTTTTCCTTTTGTCTCTTTTCTGTTGGTTGTCCCTTTAATATCTACAAACTCTTCTTAATTGTCATTATTTGAGTCTTGTTATTATTTTCGTTTTACTAGGAATACACGTTTTATATTTGTCGTTATTTTCAAATGTTATTGTTGAAAATCTCATTTACACACTTGATAGTCATCAAGATATCATATTAAAATCCGCGTCATTTATACTTGTAAAACAAATAACATTTTTCCGTTGACGTTTTAATGAATTATTCGGCTTAAAAAATGTGTTTTGTAGAAAACCATGGTCTACTATCTGGAATTGATAATGATACCATACCAGCCATTAACACTTTATTTAATCAAAATGCAAATGAACGGGGTTTATGCCATGGTATAACATAAGGCTTGAGTGTTGCGTCATATCTTAAGCTCCGAATCAAATGCTAATCTTTTCTGTTGCAAAACATATATACTACATGTCTTATTAAAACAGAATCATTCTTCTAATTTGTTTGTTTAAGGTGGTACCATACACTACAGGGAGATAATCCTTTAAGATCAGTTGAACGTTTTGATCATATGATGTTTGTATGCAGATTTCAAGCATCTCGGTGATCAATACCACAGAGAGAAAAGCTGCTATGTGGCTAGTGAATTTATAGCTCTGAGTCTGTTGGTTGGAATTTGTTAAAATTTTGATATTTATTACAGTGGATAAAATGTATATTCAAACACACTGCCAAAAAAATATAAGAAAATTAAACGAGCAGATCAAATTTTACCTGAAGTGTATGGTACCACCTTAAATAAATTAATTCGTGGGGGGTTAGGGTTATGGTGTTTTAACGTCACTATCAACAATATTTCAGTTATCTCGTGGCGGTCAGTTTTATTGGTGGAGAATTGATTCATAAGAACTGTGATACATATAATATGTTATTTATAACATTACAATGTATATAATTTTGTTTATCCCTATATTTTCTTTAACATTAACTTTGTTGTTTTACTCTTACCACGCATTGGTTTATTTTAGCATGTTGTCAAAGAATGACAAATTAACATGAACAGAGGATTTCAATGTATGACCAAGACAGCCCCTAAATTAAAATAATGTTCTTCTGAACTTACTGCTCATTTCAACATCTGATTTGTTAAGGGTATCATTGTTCTGATGTTATTAACTCTTTCAAATTTATTTTAATTATCATGTTTTAATATAATTGAAAATTGAACACGACATGCTCAATAATTGATATCTCGTGACAGCAATGAATGGTTTTAATGTCTTTTCATGACTAATTTTACATTCCCAGGCATTATACAATTATTCATGATATTTGAAGTATGTGGAGGGTTATGTTACTGCTATTTTAGGTATTCGTTTTGTTAATGATTGTAATAATGTTATAAATCTAATAAACATGAGAAAAGGTTAAAATATCCTGTGTGTTGACTTTTATACAGTTACATGTATCTTACTTTTAATTAACGTTGGTAAGGATGACAGATGGGTAGAAACACCACCACTGTCAAATTGGATTGATATAGGAGGAATAGTTGTTGAACTTGTTGAAGGCGGTCATTATTTTGTAGAAGCAGAAGTAGCTTTCTCCCAGATATCATTCACTGACATAATCAATCCCAAATTATCGATATACTAACGAGAATTCTTAACATAGATAACGGTAGAAGTACAATTTCCCTTGATTATCATGCAGCATAATAGTCTCCAGCAAGTGAATGTATCTACTCCCATCATATCCCCGATGGATGCCGATATGTATTAACTATTGTTTTACGCAGATATGTCAGAGATACTTGCAACTGGTCTTTAAAGGGAGTCTTGGACTCATCATTTGTGCTTGTGGTTCACAATTTTATACAAAGAATTACAAAGAATGAATTAGTGGGACTCGTCAACACTTTATCCTACAATAATCTCTGCGTGTGTAACAATAAACCCAACAGTGTTAGGGTTTTGTAACTGATAAATGTTCTACTTCCCTCAGCGGTATTCGAACCAACACCGTTGGTACAATCCTGCCCTAATTCGCGTTGCAAAAGAACGAACTACTTGCATGTACCTCCCTCTGCCAAATCTACCTTATACAATATGACCTCATTCATCGAGGAGATACTTTGAAAGGTATATAAGTTCAAGTTGAGAGTATCTCGCCCTGGAGTAATTTAGTACTTTGAAATACAGTAAATGAAAGCGTAGATATCTAATTTAGTGCGGTCGACATGTTTCTGGAATAACCTTCATCAGATACGTTCAAGGACAAACGATTGGAAATCTAAATAATTTAAAAGTCTATGTGAGTAAAGAATAAAGCCGTATGATCTAAGCAGGATCGTCAAAAACTGCTAAGGTTAATTAATGTAGAAAACAACACTAACAAGACGCATAAATGAATATTCCTCAACTCAATGTGTGCTATAATTGTAACAGACCAGACAATCCATATTCTGTGTGTTATGGTTTATCATTTGTTATAAAATATATATCTTTCGTAATAAAAGCAAAAAGCTTGTCAGTCAATTTCCGGAATGGTATACGAGTGATAAGTTCTTCAAAAATGGTATTAATCTGGAAAAGAATGGAATTCCAGACAACGCTTAATAGAACGTCAAAATTTATTTTCATTTATTATTTTCATGAAAAAGGGTTGTGTTACTCACAACTAAGTTAATTGTTAAAAATTATGACAGTCTGCAATTTATATTGAACATTACGTTTGAAAGGTTTTCAATAATTTACAAATATCATTCCTGCAGTATCACCACTGATGCTGTGAATTCGAATCTCGATCAGGCCGAGGTGTACAACATTATGTGATAACGTTTGTCAGTGACGTGCGACAAGTCGGTGGTTTTCTCCGGATCCTCCGGTTTCCTCCACCAATAAAACTGACCGCTAAAATATAACTGAAATATTAATGAAAGTGGCGTTAAACACCATAAAACAAACAAACAAACAAACAATTCTGCAGTTGGTGTTAATGTCATTCCAAAGGATAAAACTATCTTTGAAATACAAACAAATATATTTGAGACTTTAAAAACACACTTGGAACTCTTTCCTCGTTAACTAACGTACGTATTAAAGAAGATTCCATACTTCCCTCTGTGTATTGGTGTGTATAGTAGTAACGATACGTTGATGGAGACAAATAACTGTGAGTAATTGGGTTGAATTTGAAGGCTCTCTCTTGATTAAATTGAGGAGAACTTGACAATCACAGTTTGACGTTTTCATTAGACAAATTATTTGAAATCATTCACACGTCACCCTTTTTCGTCTGGAACAAATATAAATAATAACATGAGAATTCCGAGGTTTTATTGCAAAAGATTGAATTCATAACGTTTACCTTGTGATGAACCCAATCACGCGGATTCAATCAAATACGGGACGCGATAAATCAAACTGATTTCAACGTAGAAATCACTAGGAGAAGTTTTTCATTAAACATTAAAAACCCGTACAACCTACGGGAATTCGTCTTAAATCACTTAAGTTAAAGTCATTAAATTAAGGCTGTAACTTCAGACAAGAACGCAATAAACACGATCGTTCATTTTGATAATGGAGTTGATTTCAAACGCATAATTTGTTTATAAAAATAATCATGCGCTATTCAAACCAGTATGATACACTCAAAGATGGCATGTTTCAATGGTATTTGCAAAATTGCTCAATTTGTTCGTGGCATTCATTCTTATGTGCAAAGGTATAAATTGGAACAAATAAAAACAAATATGCTTACAATAAACTAGAGAAATAATTTCCCCATGATTTCACGCATAAACAACTTTTCTGACTTCCCAGAAATCAATATGGAAAATGTTTTGATAACAATTTCTTGGTAACAAACGACATTTTTGGAATATACTTCAGGACAGATACTTCAACACAGATACTTACCAATAAACGTGTTTTTGGACAGACATCTTGCTTGTCTTCCATTTTTCTGTGTCTATTTTTTTATGCAAGAATTATTCATCACAAAGATGGAGAATAATATTTTTACTCCTTAATTTTTGTTATTTGTCACGTGATTACTACGCCATTTTCCACCTCCAATATTGAGAGTTTAAATATCATATGCTGGAAACAACGTTTAAGATAGATGGTCCTTTTAAGAAATGTAAACGACTATATGGTCATCGAACCATTCTACAACACTTTTGCCTTCACTGCACGTGTTCCGTCTTATTATCTGTTAAATATTCTCTTTTTGTAAAGGATGCTGATGTTAATAAGCTTTCCCAATGAAGTAGTTGTACCATGGTTGCGAAACCCCAAGCGTTGTTCTCCTGTTATGGATTATCATTAGAAGAATTTGGCTATCATGTTTAGGTTCTAGTTGTACCATGGTTGCGAAACCCCAAGCGTTGTTCTCCTGTTTTGGATTATCATTAGAAGAATTTGGCTATCATGTTTAGGTTCTAGTTGTACTATGGTTACGAAAACCTAAGCGTTGTTCTCCTGTTTTGGATTATCATTAGCAGAATTTGGCTATCATGTTTAAGTTCTAGTTGTACTATGGTTACGAAACCCCAAGCGTTGTTCTCCTGTTTTGGATTATCATTAGCAGAATTTGGCTATCATGTTTAGGTTCTAGTTGTACTATGGTTACGAAAACCTAAGCGTTGTTCTCCTGTTTTGGATTATCATTAGAAGAATTTGGCTATCATGTTTAGGTTCTAGTTGTACTATGGTTGCGAAACCCCAAGCGTTGTTCTCCTGTTTTGGATTATCATTAGAAGAATTTGGCTATCATGTTTAGGTTCTTTGGTTTTACTGCTCCCAAACACTTTCAAATTATTTGGCTTTCAAATATTTCGACACTGAATGTACTTGATGAGGGTTATTCCATAAACGCGTCGTGCGCACTAAATTAGATATATACGTTTTTATTACGCCTCAAAATGCATATTTTTTGTGTACTCTAATATCATTCAATATTACATTTTGCAGGTTTTCCTCCGCCAACACATATTGCGGCATGACGGCCAATCAGAGCGTGACGGGAGACCAATTATTCACCTTCGCAAAATCATATGCTTCGTTTCATGGATATATCAGTATATGTGTGTGTGTGTTTGGTATTATCACAAACATTTTCAACATCATTGTGTTGACTAGGAACCACATGCGTACACCTGTAAATATAATTCTGTCATGGTTAGCTGTGTCCGATATTATAACCATGTTATCGTATGTGCCATTTTCAATGCATTTTTATTGTTTGTACCCGGATGTAAGCAAAACACCAGAAAAAAATAGTAAGCCATGGATGACATACATGACGTTTCATATAAATTTAGCAGCGACTACGCACACCGTGTCTATTTGGCTATGCGTTTTACTAGCTATCGTACGATTCATTCACATCAGATCTCCAACAAAAGCATTCGCTACAAGACGAAAACGAATTAACCAATCGAAATTGCTCATTTCGCTAATTTACGTCTCTTCAGCGATCAGTCTCATACCAAATTACATGAGTAATGAATTACAAGAGAATTTGAATCCAGTGACTAATGAAACAACGTACGTCTTGCGAGATTTACGACTTGGAAAGAATGACACTGATGCTCTTGTTCTGGTAAATGTTTGGATGTATGCTGTGACAGCAAAGTTAGTACCATGTTTGCTTATGTCCATATTTGGATTGTTATTAATTTACAATATTCATTTCAAAATTCGACATCGAAGGAAAGTGTTAAAAATATCCGGTACAAATAGTTTACGCCTAACTGAACATTCAAGAACGACAAAAATGTTAGTATCTGTGATAGTGTTGTTTCTGTTAACCGAACTTCCACAAGGGGTTCTTATTGTATGTAGTGCGACCGTCAAGGACTTCTTTGATACCGTGTATTTACCCTTGGGTGATGTTATGGACATTGTTGCCTTAATAAACAATGCTGTTAATTTTATTCTATATTGTACAATGAGTACTAAATTCCGTGAAACATTTGTCCATTTATTTTGCAAATGCCATTTTCATCGAAGTAGTGAAAACAATGGCTACACTTTAACAGACCGATTAGCAAAGCTGGATTCCCATAGTAACAACAATGAACATCACAATAATATTGTATGAAATCTAGCAGATGGGATACCATTGGGAGAAACCGCCATTTAATTTTATTATTAAGTTAATACCAATCGGAATTCGTGCAATACGATTATTCAATGTGGCCTTGTAATTTGATGAGTTCAATAACATTTATCAATCAGTATTGATTTAACAATATATCAATCCCTATGGGATTAACGACCAATCAGCATTGATCTAGCAATAAATCAATCTCAAAGGGATCCATGACCGCTCAACATTGATCTAGCAATTTATCAATCTCCAGGGATTTAACGACGAATCCGCATTTTTGTATTTCTTACCTTGACGCAGTTTGTATCTTGCAAATGTAACGAACAAATCACGAAAAAAAAGAAAAGAAAGAGAAAGAGAGAAACAGATATGATATTTTGTCCGAAGTTCAATATTTAACGTTTGTCTATTTCTTTGTGTTTGCATTTCTTTATTGAAGTACAAATGTAATAGAAGTATGAGACATAATTCCGTAATTCCCATTCTTTTTGGTGTGACAACTTATAGATTTATAACTTCAACTGGTCATTTCCGAATGACAAGTTGTCGAAAACTGTCATGACTTTCCGAGTGCAACCGGAAGCTGAAATGATAAAACCATTTTTCTCATAAAAATAAAAGAATAGGAAATTTTGTGTACGGAAATCACGTCTCATCCTACTAGAGAGTGTGTGGGAATGAGTGGGCGTATGCGAGGGTGGTGTTATCTTATGCTATTAAAGAGTGTGTGGGAGAAAGGCAGGTGAGGGTAGGATAGCAGATTTCAATACATACACCGTGAAGTACTAACATTTTTCCTTCAGCTGTTAATTCTTTGTAATTATCTATGAAATCATGTCTTTCAGAATGATGAAAAACTCAATCTTTATTGTTAAATGCCTCTTTGTAGAACGATTGTAGTTTTGAATGTATTATTTTATAAATAAATGCGAACCTGATAGAATATATGTTACACTTACATTGACCATGACGCTGAGGTTCTTTTCTCTAAGACGTCCACACAGCGACACATAAATATGGGTAGCAAAAGAAAAAATATAATCTTAACTAAATTGTCCAACAATAATTGTTTAGGAGGAGAGAGGCCGGATGATGTTCCAAACTTAAAAAATGGAAATAAACTGGAAACAACATTTACACAGGAGAACTGCCAAAAACATACATTTTTGTTTTAAAAAGTGATGATCAACAATTCCACCAACATCAACAAAACAAACAATAACCTCTCACCTTTGGTCACTGGACACAAACTAGACATATACCAATAACAGAACATAAGTCACTTCAAACATGACATGCTTTAACTGTGATACAGACAGAAACAAAATTCATGAAGTCAAATCCATCTAAGCACTCTATACCAGTTGATCGGTTCAACTGGGAATTTATCACAATCATCGTCTTATATGCATAAAAAACACAAATAAAATTATGCAAACAGCTACCTAGCAGGAAATTTAAGTCAAATCGTGAGCAATGACGATCTGAAATCCCAGTTGGTCAACACTATGAAGCTTTGTGTCAAATAGAAATGGTAATGTTGTACCACTGTAGAATTTAAAAAAAAACTTGCACTAGTCTCTGTTTTTTTTACTACTGTATCATAGGATAATTTGACATCCATCAAAAATATCAACACCGTCCACAATAAAAAATAAACAAAAACAAAGCAACAAAACAAAACAAAACAAAAAAACAACACATTTGGCGACCCTCACATACAACTGAGAGCAGTGTTGCTAAGACTGATGAGTCATGATCTTCAACTTAATATATAATACATGTATACTTAGTCTTTGCGACATCCATGGGATCATTTTGGAGGTTTTATCTGAAAAAAAGCAGAGAGAAGATAGGCAAAGCAAAAACCACAACACAGAAAGCCATTAAGATGAGCAACACTTGGACTCATAAAAAACATTGGTATACCCAGATGTTCACGAATGGTAAACAGTTCCTGTTTCTGTTAAGACACTTGCCATGTTACTCATATAGTCAAGTCTGGTAACAGTTGTGTTGTTATTAGAAGAAAGAAAAATAAATCTACGTGAAAGGGAAAAGTTACATTGTCATCTGACAAATGGATATTTCGTAACTGTCAATCAGTTTGTGATGACGACAGTAAACGTTTTGTATAAGAAGATTTCAACTTGACAACAAAGTAGCCTTGTTTGCGTAGCACAAGCCCTGGAATAACGTATAATTGTGAAAGACAAGTTGATAATTGTGAAAAAGACAGCACCACGTTTGTGGTAGAGGTTTTTCCTTAATCTGCCATCATTGTCGATTTCAATATGAAGATCAAGTTTAAGAAACAAACTTTTTGAGTGTCAGTATACATTTGCTTCAAGCTCATTAGGATGGATGAGAAACAGACAATCAGCGAAATGACAAAATATCATAAATATACCTAGAATCCAGGTTTTTACATCTATATTTGTACCCATAAAACTAGGTTTAATCTCGTCAATTCTTATTGAAGTACCTTTACCAAGCCAGAAAGGTGAGCGGTCGTGTATCTGTGCTAGAGGTGTCGATTTTCGTTTTATATGGTTTTATATTTAATTTTGGAGTTGTTCCGACAGTGTTGTATTTTTTTTTCTTCATTTTATTCCTTAAGCTTTAGCTTTAGTTCTATTTTTGCGAAATGTTAAGAACACCTATGGAATTTTAATCCGCTTTACATGATAGTTTGACATTATCTTTAGTACTGTAAAACTTAAGACTGTTCAACTGTTCATCAAAATAGGGATGATGATCGAAATACAATAGGGAACAATGACCATGTGGTCACAATATGGTATTAATGTGATTCTGTGGTCAAAGTCCCACATGGTTTTCTGAGGACACATGTAACCATAGCTTGATCTGGCTCTCTATTTTAGGTATTTCAAGCTCTATTATCTATTATGGTTCCCATTGTTTTAGATTCGATCACTCCTGATGAAGATAAAGTCAGAACCAGCAATCCAGTGCTGCAATATTGGTATCACTGCTGATAACTAAACCCGTGTTCAGTTTTTGGTGAAGGTGAAATTAACACATTATACCACGGTAAAGAAATCAGAAGCTTTTCAGAGCCTGTATATGTATAATGATATATTTATGTCTCCCCTTAGAAGGAAGGGAGACATATTGTTTTAGTATGATTTTTTCTTCCGTTTCCGCTTCTTCTGCTTCTTTCTTAGCGAAGCCTCTCCGGACCATAACTTTGTGGTCTTTCCAGATAGGTCAATTATATTTGGTATGTGGGTGCATGACCATAAGGTGGTGTGTCGCATACCGTAATGACCTTTGCATGACCTTAACCTTTGACCTCAAGGTCAAATAATTGTTTTTTAAATAGTATTTTCTTGTCTGGACCATAACATTTTTGTTTTTCGAGATAGGTCAATGATATTTGGTATGTGAGTGCATGACCATAAGGCGGTGTGTCGCGTACCGTAATTACCTTCGTGGGATCCTGACCTTTGACCCGAAGGTCAAATAATTTTTTTTTAAATAGTATCATTCAACTCATAATGTGTAACTTATTGTTGTACAGATGGCCGCATTAAGGGGAGGCATAAGTATTAGGTATCTAAAATAGTTCTTCCTAGTTAATTTTGTTTTAAGCTACACAAATTTCCTCGCAATATTTTAAGGCGATATAAATAAACGCAATGAATCATTGAAATATAACTTAAGGTATAAAGTGGTAAAGTAGTGAAATATGAATTGATGGTGAAAGTAACTCGACGATATGTTTTTATGTAACTGAACAAGTAAATCTATCAAAAACCAAGAAAAAATATAATACGCTTCCGTAGCTCATGGTTTCCGTAATTTGACCTTAAATAACAATTAATCAACGAGTCATTTAACATATGTTTATTTTATAATATCTTCCAAAAGAAGATAATGATTCGTGTATTAAGAGTAAATAATCTAAGGACATCTACCACATGCTTTAGGACAAACAGCAGCTAGAGTAAATAAGCTAAGGACATCTACCACATGCTTTAGGACAAACAGCAGCTAGAGTAAATAATCTAAGGACATCTACCACATGCTTTAGGACAAACAGCAGCGATGTTTACACCAGCTTTACAGTCATGTTCAGTCTGTCTATCACAAGTTGGATGTTCAGCTTTACTACATGTCACTGCAAGAAATGATATGTTAATAGGCAATTATAATCATAGAAATAGTCCAATCTGATTAAAATCAGCTGTTTGTTTGGCTCCGATTACTACGTAATACTCCACGAACCGTAGTACGTAGTAATCGTAGCCAAACAAACAGCTGATTTTAATCAGACAGATTGAGAAATAATCACGATTTTTTTTGCGCTGTCTAGTATAAAACACGTATGCCATTCCATTTCTTATTTTAAACTTGTTTCGATTTAAATCCTTTAGATTTAAGACAGAGCTCCAAAGTAATGAGAGTAGATTTAATTTGTCAAATTTGTTCACGTCACGATATACTGCTGAAACACCAATCAATCAATCAATCAATCAATCAATCAATCAATCAATCAATCAATCAATCAATCAATCAATCAATCAATCAATGACCTTCCAACATATTGAATTCTGGTGTGTAAATTTATCATTATTAAAGATAATGTTCAGTGAATAAGAAGAGATGTTTATGTTGCTAACACTATTTGGTTTCTTAATAGTGTATTCAAAATTATTTATACATCTCTTTCTCTTTTGTTACATGAAACTAGTCCAAAAGCCTTGCACCAATATCTAGTTGGTTCACATGTAATAAGTACAAAGTTGTAAATTAAACTGTGAGGTGTGTTTGTTTCATTAAGATAAAAAGACGTGTTCGATTAAGTATACATTAGCTTGTATAATCCAGTTGCATGACGCTAAACATTTTTATTCATGTCTTCATTGAATTTTAAATATGTATATAATATAAGTTCATTTTTCATTCATATCTTGAAAACTAATAATTACGAATAACTATAACAGTTGAAAAATGTGGACATATAAATAAATAATAATAATTTTATTTGTACTTGATAATGTAAAAATATGTAATTTAATGAAGCGCTTTATAAATTGTATCGAATTCTTAAATAAAAGGAAGACATCAAATGAAAAAAAACCACGATACCTTGTTCACATGTAGCTCCACTGTAGAAAGGAAGACATTTACAGGTACACGTTGTGACATCCAGAACACCAAAATTGTCACACAAAATACTTCCACAGTCTGAAATATATTAAATATCATTTTATAATGGCTACTACATTAGTTTTTTAAGCGTTGTATTCTCCCGCCTTTATATCTATTGTACACGGAAACAAACGTATGTTGGCAAACAAGTTAAAAACCGAACTTCTGCTTAGAACACAAATACAATGACCTAATGACAATACATTCGACAAATATTTCCACATTGTAAATTGAATGCATTATTTTCCGTTGATCTCTTTATAGTTTATATACTAGAATGTAAGTGACAGCTAAGAACTATGAAATATATTACACACAGCAGATGTGAGATGTTGCACACTTTAAATCTGGTCTGTAGTTTTATTAATCACAGAGTACCGTGCAATACTCAACGATCTAGATGTGATAGTGCATGGCTTCATGTTACAAATCACTGAAAAGAGTGGTATAATTATTACATATCTCGACAATGTGTTACAAATCACTGAAAAGAGTGGTATGAATATTACATATCTCGACAATGTGTTACAAATCACTGAAAAGAGTGGTATGAATATTA
>MJUT01052187.1:636146-661482 GCA_002080005.1 Gigantidas platifrons
AAAAGGGCAAACAACACAGTGACTAAAAGAAAAAGGGCAAACAACACAGTGACTAAAAGAAAAAGGGCAAACAACACAGTGACTAAAAGAAAAAGGGCAATCGAACGATCTACAAAATAGTGCACAGAAATCTAAAGATCGAGCAACACAAATCCCATTAACGACCGGGAGTATTCCGGAAGGGTTTTCAAGATTCAAGATTCTTTATTTCTTAAACACCATATTAAGTACAGTGGGGAGAATAAATTGTGATGACTTTAATCATCAATTTAAACGAGTAGTTTTCCTTAATGTATTGTTGTGGCATATGATACTATAAAACGGAAATGAAGGCAAGTACATAATCTCAATCTTTTGTTTGGTATGGTACATGTGCAGTTATTATTTTCTTTTTTCCTCGATAACTGTGCTGTTATGTTTTTGACGATTTGGATTGTGCATCCATTTACGTATTCATAATCCAACATATCTGTAATTTATATATTTAAAATATATAATAATAACATTCCCTAATATGACATAATCATTTCCAAGTAGAAGTGGGTCAAGGTTACAGTGTTTAACGTCACTTTCAACAATATTTCAGTTATATTCATAGAGGAAACCGGAGTACCCGGTGAAAACCATCGACCTGCCGCAGGTCACTGACAAACTTCATCACCCAATATTGTATCGATTACACCTCGCCATGAACGTTAGTGATAATAGGCTATAATTGCACAGGTAGTTGTAAATCCAACTACCATATGATCACGACCACGATGTGTTCTATTTTGTTTTCTACAAATGCAGTACAAGGTGTTATAAATGGTTATTGATAATAATAATAATAAAAAAAAGGAGGAATACTTACAAGTTTCATCATGTTTGTAGCATTCTGTGCAATGATGCGTCTGTATTTATTATGAATGTCCACTATGGATTGTTTATCTAACGTCTTGATTCCTCCAATTACTGCAGGATTATGTTGTCCCTAAAACATATACAATTATACTTGTGTATCATTTGCTATATAGTAATATAATGTTTTAAGGAAACGAGAATTCGTATGACATTCTTTATATTAAAACAGTCCTTTAAAACAAGTGAAATTTACATTATTATTCTTTTGCAACAGAACCGTATAAAGAACCACCCATTTCTACAGTAGAATATCTCCATTTCAGTATTAAGATAAAGTCATACAATTTTGCCACTTAAGCCTGAGGTGATTTGGCCTTTGCCCGGTCACACCGCCTTGCTCCTATTTACATATTGCTAGACATTTTCTTTATCGGTTGGTTTCATTTTGACGGTGTGTTTTTTTATTTTTGTTGCCCTGTCATTGCAACAACCATAATTTGTTATCAATGTCTCAAATTTGATTTGATAATCTAAATAAATAATAGAAAGAAATACATGTTTTTGTTAGTGTTTACAACTTCACAACCGGTTAGTATGAAAGTGGTGCCCCACACGTTTACAAATGAGCGTAGTTGTTTCTGGTATATAGACCACATACCAGATTAGCTTAAATTACCCTCAGTCTTAGTTCCAATAAATAAATGAAAAGTTCACAGCCAAAAGCGATCAAGTTTGAGAAGACAAAGCACTAGTAATGAACGCTCCAAGCGTTCAACAGCCAACGATGGTCCAGTGTGAGAAGGCGAAGCACGACAGATCAACACTCTAAGCATTCCACAACCAAGGACGCTAAAGTTGAGAAAGAAAATCACAGGGGAAGAACGCTCTAAGCAAACCTCAAGCAACGACTTCAAGTTTGAAAAAGTAAAGCACGAGACATGAACACCCGAAGCATTTTTCTCAACGACTCTCACGTTTGGGAATGCAAAGCGCGAGAGATGAACACTCTATGCATCCAACAGCCAGAGCACTCTGGTTTGACAAGACAAAACACAAGAAATGAACACTCTAAATATTTCACAGCCAAAGATGATCAAGTTTGAGAAGGCACATCACAGGAGAAGAACTCTCTAAGCAATCAACAGCTAGGGACGATCATGTTTGAGAAGATAAAGTACAAGAGATGACGCTCTTCTTTTTCTTAATTCAATTGGTGTCTATTTTATTTTAGATAAAACATAAGAAGCAACTAATCATATTACCTGTTGAACGTTCTTGCCATCTGGAAAAATAAAACAATAATATGATGTCATTAAATGGCCATTGTAATTATTACTTTCTCCCTTCTTGTGAGAGATATGTTGCTTCGTTTTTTCCTTCTGCGTTTGAGAAAAAATTGTACATATACGCACAACAATTACCTTTTAAATTGGAATTCCTCAAAACTGTGCATGGTTGCTTAGGAACATTTGCATATCGCTACGTCAGTTTGATACAACAATTTCTAAGAAAGCACAACGATAAGTAAAGCTGGACGATACCAAACGGGTAGTGAGAAGTCATATATAGAATAAGGTCGGAGAATGCAATAACCAGACCAAAAAGTACAAAAGGACAAACAATTAATTACAACACATTGCATAGAAAACTAAAGATCGAGCAACACGAACGACGACAAACAGAACATACTAGTATCCGAGGTCATTTCTGATACGATTACCCAAGTCATGATGACAAACAGAACATGTCCGAGGTCATTTGTGACACAACGATTACCCAAGTCATGATGACAAACTAAAATTGTAGAAGTGGTGACTTCAACTGAACCACTTGGAACCCTTGGTAGCAGAGCAACCCTCTCAAGGAAATAATGAGAGAAACCACAAGCTCCAGAATATCTTATCATATAAGCGATATATACTCCATATACAGGCGCTGCTGGAATGCATATACTTGGTACTGATGAATATTCATAGGGCTCAAGACCACAGACCTGCTCGGTGCGTTCCGAGATAGAGGGAGTCCTTTAGATAGAGGGGGGCTGTTAGATTATAATAAGGATAGTCCGTGGCCCATAAGGAGAATGCCACCCTCCATGTAAGCTAAATACATCGTTTGTGGCTATCGTACCCGCTTTTCTATATATATAAAAACGTGTTTATATGTTACTAGTATTGAGCTTGTTCTCGTCCTGAATATAGCTGAAGCACTGTTCGCTGGACGTTAAGCAACAATAAATAAATAAATGCTATACATAAATGGAAATGGAAAAATGTAAATCCTCTCTTTTGTCGTAATGTTGCCTTCTTAATCACCTCTCGCTGTCAATATACCCCGTATATGTAGGTCAAGATATGAAGCAGACCCAGCTGAATATGTGGTATCCTTTATTTTAAGCTCACTGGGATATATGCAATCAACATAATCACCAAGCTGCGAAAGCAAAACACGAAATTCAAGAACCGGGCTTGTTTTTTCTTCGTTTTATTTTGTAAGAAATCTGAATCATGCGAATAAAAGAACAAGTCGGCGAGAATAGGAACACAGTTGGTACCTAAAGGAATACAGATATATGCAAAACATGACGATTCAATTAAAGTAGTATACAGGTAAAGGACTGCAAGACACAACTACTGGATAAAACAATATAAATATGTAAAATGAATACATGAAAGACAACACATTTTACAGCATTAATGTGGCAAATTGGATAAAACATTATTATTTCTTATCCAAAGTGTGATATAGCCATGATGTGGTTGAAATATAGCCAGAAACTATATTAGAAGTTAAACGTTCAGATAATACCTAAAATATAAGGTGAGTTTTATGGTGTTTAATGCCACTTTCAACAATATTTCAATTATATCGTGGCGGTCAGTTTTATTGGTGGAAGAAATCAGAATACCCGGAGAAAACCATCGACCTGTCGCAAATTACTGTCAAACTTTATCACATAATGTTGTATCGAGTACACCTAGCCACGAACGTGGTTCGAACTCACAACGTTACTGGTGATAGGCAAATAAATCAGATTTTGTTTGAGTTAAAAATAAACACTTCCGCTTCAAATCTGATAGAAACAAAATAAAGTTTGAACACATAAATCAGTCATTTTTAACATTCAAATATTTCCTATCAAACTTACCTCCAGTTGTTATAACAGGTATATCTGTTACCCAGTCCTTATGTAGTAATGGATTGCCATATTCGATGCTGGCAGTCGAAGCAAAGGCGAGGACTGAAAAGACAGTTGAAATCTGGATGATCATAATGCTTCTCCAAAAAACGACTGGCGGCGGTTTAGCCGTTTCCGTTATATACATGCACAGGGTAAATAAAAGTTCATTGTGAAGGCGGTGTTTACTTATGTTGATAAATAAATGTAACTATTTTGATTGCCATAATGGAGTTCTTTTTAGAATTGTTTGTTTGTTCGAACTAGGGTGTACCATATTGATATTGGGGGTTGACAAAATCTGCACGATTCACCATTTTCAATTATGTCAAAATTTGTATCGTTATGTTTGCTTAGTGTCATTTTATCAAGGTTCCTTTTTGTTTACAAAACGCCAACTTGCCAATATGTGTCACTATGCTACAGCGTTATAAAATTATCAAAATAAATGAGCTTCATTGCAATATGCTTTAAATCCAACCCTCATCATTTATTAGATGACATGTACATATGACAAAACGATATTTTCTTTCAATGGCAAGTTACTGAATGTTCTTTAAATGTAACCTTTTGACCTTTACAGGTGATCCTGATTTTACACAAAAGAGAAGAAATTTCTTTCTATCAAAATATGACTGTATCCAATATTGAACAAAATGAAGCCGTATAAAATTAAATGTTTGTTGGTTTTTCGTATCTATGTTGCTAAGACCGCATCGGTTAAACACATTTTGATTGCTTTGTGTTTTGTGTTTGCATATACATGTATGTTAAGAGCTTATTAGAATTATTGGTGAGATATAGGTTATGTAAATGCATGTCTAATACGTTGCAATTAATTGGTATATTTGTCCAACCTGGTCACAATGAAGCCATAGGGGTGTTGAAGGGCGGATTATTAGTAATCATACTCACTTTCAGCCATTATGCCAGCTGTCATGACTACCAGATTTTTTGGAGGATATCTGTTCGCATCTATCCAATTGATCTTGAAATAAAGGATAGCTCTGCTTCATACCTTAACCTACACCGCGAAATTGACAGTGAGGGCTGGATAAGAAGGAAACTATACAACAATGATTTCAATCGTTCCATTGTGAACTTATTTAAATGTGGCTCAACATTCCAGTAGCACCTGCATATTAAGTATACATCTCTCAGTCGATCCGATATTCCAGAGCTTGTGATTCCTATCAGGATTTCCATGATTGTGGGTTGCTGCTAACAAGAAAGCTACTGAACCAAGTTGAAGTTTTCCCTTCGAAACATTTACGGTCGCCACCATGACTTGGTTAACCGTTACGGAATATCTGTGTCATAAAGGATCACGGATATGTTCCATTTGTAAGCCCTTTGGCATATCTGAACTCTTTTTTTTCAAGATCTATGTGAAATGTTTCACATATTATATTTACTATGCTCTCTCTTTCAAGTCTATAAAGGGCCCGGATGGCTCAATGAGTTAGGTCGTTGGATCTAACAGCTCATACAAGCCTATCACCAATACGGCGTGGGTTCGCGCCCGGCTTTGTATATTACAAAAAAGGGTGCACTCGACTCACAGCCGCAAGTGACAAAGCTGAACAGTTGCTTGCCCATGGTCGGTGGTTCTCTCCGGGTACACCGGCTTCCTCCACCACTAAAACTGGTCGCCATGATATAGCTGATATATTGTTGAAAGTGGCGTTAAAACACCAAAAATAAAAAAATAAAAATCAAGTCTATAATTCCCTATTATCCGTTTATCGCTGAAAGAGTATTATTCCTATCTCGCAATACACATCTTGTAAAGGTTTCTTCCTCAATTTCAATTTCGGAGATACAAGAGCAGTGCCATTATTCCATTAGCTAAGTGATAAAGTATGCTTTACTTGAGTAATCATGACCAATCCTAATATTACGAATTATTAGAAAAATAAGAGACCCTTGAGATACATCTTTCAATGATTAATAGAAACAACAGAAAAGAGTGAAAAAGAATTTAAATCGTTCCTAACATTACCACAACGAGTCCTTAAAAGCACTCTTTGCACTAATACAAATCAATAAGTTGCTATCTTACGTTTTTCCGACATTTCCGTCATTGGTTTTAAAGAAATGTATTATTGTTTCTATCAATATAATCTACAATGTGGTTGGAATGACACGCTCTAACGGAATTATAAACTAATAAGTGATTGTTATTGAATGATTGTTGTTTAACGCCAACTCAGAAATGTTTTAGCTATATCATGGCGAGAACAAGTTAACTGTCAATGAAATGATTGAGAGGTCCGCTTTGCACTAGAGTAGACCAACACGTTTAGCTGGATTTTGTCTAGTTCTAGCTTATCTAGTTCTAGCTTACTGAAACAACAGTCCGCGGATATACATGTCGACTCGCTCGGACACATAATCCTGAATCCGAGCCAAACAGTCTTTGCTCTCTCTCTCTCTCCTTAATGCTGCGTGATTAGCAGAGAAGCAGCAAATACCAATTTCATAGTCCTCGGTTTGACACGATCTGGGCTCAAACCCACGATCTATTGTACTCGAGACGGTTATAAAATCTACGACACACATTAACAACAGTTCAAAAAGCTATATACAATGTATACATAATTGATTCTTTTTTTGCTATTTAATAATTCAAAATACAATAATGAGAATTGAATGCATTTTTTCTTGATTTTAAAATTCATTGATCGAAATACATGTATGCAAAATTTACTTTGACCAACACTTTTACGCGTCACTAAAAGATCATAATACTACAGAAAATGCAATTCAATTCTAAATGATTTTTTTTTAATTTGTTTTACACTTCGATAAATGATAAATATCACAAAGATGTCGACGATGAAAATACATATATTGTCTGGAGTTCTGTAAGAAAGAGAAATACCAGTGAAACAGTCTGTGCAAAAAACCACTAGCCCTAAGCACGAGTCTAGTAAAAATTGATTCGGGATAGTAAAAACTGCATAAAATTTGCTTAATCAAAATGCTGTTTGGGCTAGTTTGTCAAAATGTTTTTGCACAGACTGGTGATAGAAACATTTCAGTCTAATAGTTCCGACATCAGAGGTGAGACAGTGTCCTTTACATTGGTCTCTTTTACATGCCAATATTGTCAAGTTCTTTGGTCATTTGGCAAACCGCACATGGTTCACAACAACACGTGGTCCAAAAATCACTAACCAATGAACCCTGAAAAGATCAAGACAGTTATATTAAGTAAATAATATTTAATCATATTTAGTATACTTACTGTTCAATTGAAAGGAGTCATAAAACATTACTTGATTTGTAGATCTAGTACTAGTATATATTGGTCAATATACTAGTACCATGTTCGCGCGGAGATGATAAACGTTGATGAATAAATGAGATGATAAATTACTGGTTGACTACAATAATCATGCAATAACATGCATCATTTGTAAATCTAAAAACAAAGTATTTACTAATGTGATTTCTCTGGTCATGAGAGCAAAAACAATTAGTAATCTTAGGTTTGTCGAAAAATATTTTTAGTTTAACCAGCCAAATCACCACGTGAGTCCCTGTCATTACTTCGTGGCCACCTTCAATGTCTTATGATATCTTTTCTCAGAAAGCATTGAACCAGTTGATATCAAATGACTTTTTAAGAAAAGTTCGTGTGTATGATGTGTTTGTTGGAATTCAAAAGATGACTACAACACATAACATTGTATAACCCAAATGTACTCGTCAGAGACTGACAATGTATATGTATCTTCAGGGTTTATGTGTAATGATTGTGGTTTTGTATCACACTGATATCCATATGTAAGCACGGATAAGTATAAAATAGTAGAAGACATATTCGGACAAAGTAATGAGCTGGCCAGTATTTGCTTTCAAATAGCTCAATGATATCTGATAACATGTTCAAAAATATTTTCCATTTTTTCGCGTTCTCTGACATCTTGGGTTACCTGCAAGGGAATACACAGTGGTCACTGATGCATTGCTTGGATTTCATATCGGTTTCATAAATTAAAATTTTGTGGAAAACCATCATTAGAAACATTGTACATAATGTGACAGGTTGCTTCATTAAGTTATTTTTTATGAAGGATTTTGACATTTCAGCTAACCATACGAATTATTATTCATTTTGGCTTTGGTGAAGTACCCATCTATCAAATATTGTTGAAAGGACGCTCCCATCTATGGTTCTAATTTACCCTGATTTCTCCACAATGAGTACAGGAGAAGATTATCTTTTCTTTGTAACAGCGTTGTTCTCGCGCGTCATAAATGTGTTGTGAGGTACATTACAGTTTTCATGTAAATTATTGTTTTGGTTCGTCATATAAACCTTCTAAAATGGACGTCCACTAGTCTTCCGGGGCGAATTAAATATCAACACAACACTCTTAGAATAGAACAGAAATGAGTAACTTCTGTGTGGAGAATTCCACGCCCTTTGTATTTAAAAGACAACTTTCAGCAGCTCCTGATCGTTGATGATCCGTTCCGTTGCGAGTCAAACATTTTTGATTATATCCATGGTATCCACTTTTCCTATGGCAATCCGAATTTCCGACCTTATGGTACCCTCCCACTTATAATACAGCTGCTTGTGCTCATGATATGCTATTTGTTTACATGTTCTAGTCATAAATATAACTGATTGGTTAATTGATTGTTGGTTGCATACCATCGTGTGGCAACTGTCTCATGCAAACTCAGTACGAGAACACGTTCAACGATATCTGATAAAATCAAGCGCCGAACGCAGCATGTTACGAGATCAGCAAGTTGACAAAGATACGAGAACACGTTCAACGATATCTGATAAAGGCAAGCGCCGAACGCAGCATGTTACGCGATCAGCAAGTTGACAAAGATACGAGAACACGTTCAACGATATCTGATAAAGGCAAGCGCCGAACGCAGCATGTTACGAGATCAGCAAGTTGACAAAGATACGAGAACACGTTCAACGATATCTGATAAAGGCAAGCGCCGAACGCAGCATGTTACGAGATCAGCAAGTTGACAAAGATACGAGAACACGTTCAACGATATCTGATAAAGGCAAGCGCCGAACGCAGCATGTTACGAGATCAGCAAGTTGACAAAGATGTTCTTTTATACTAGTTTTACTTAAAATAGATTTAACTCTAAAACGATGAGTGGAGAGTAATGGAAGCGTTATCATCTGTGGGTTACCGACGATGCATGGGGATCTGGGTATCCCTGGGTGTCGTCACCGATACTCGGCATAATCACTATAAATTGCATATCTCTAAGCCGTATGGGAATAGTGTATTTAATAAAAACTTAGATATTCAATTAGTGTGCGTGAGGTTTTTCTGGAATAACCTTTATAAGGTACACTAAAAGCCAAAATAATAGAAAGCCAAGAAAACCAATGGGTTTAAACAGGATAAAATATGGTCAGCAACACACATACTGACCTTGATCCCAAATAAAGTTCTAACTTTGATTCTTAAGGCAAACGATGCACAGGGTATAAGTGCCATAAATGGTGTTTCTCCTAGTCGTGTGGCAATCATGTATTTAAAATACGGCCAGCAACACACATAACAACAACCTGAAAATATACGTGACAAAAACATAAACATATAGCACCAAGATTATATTAATTATTACGGGTGCCACTAATGAAACTGGAACTGCTTACCATCCAAGAACACCTGAGTTCACCAATGGTTGTTACTGTGGTTCGCGCTGCCAACCAAGAACACATGAGTTCACCAATGGTTGTTACTGTGGTTCGCGCTACCAACCAAGAACACCTGAGTTCACCAATGGTTGTTACTGTGGTTCGCGCTGCCACCCAAGAACACCTGAGTTCACCAATGGTTGTTACTGTGGTTCGCGCTGCTCGATCTTTAGTTTTCTGTGTATTGTTTTGTAGATCGTTCTTCTTTTTTCGGTATACAGCTATCCATCCACTGGATGATCACTAGCTGTTGCGCATGCGTGGGATAAAAATGCATTCGTTGTTTGTCCTATTGGCCACTGTGTTGTCTACCCTTGTTCGATTTACGGTTTCTGGCTACTCCTTTGGTATCTTCAAACTCTTCTTATTTTTGTAGTCGCTGAAGGGATCGCGGGCCTTGGTGATCGAGTAGGTAAGGTTGTGATTTCTAATTCAAACTCATGGCCGGCGGTTTTGTCCGTAAGTTTGTTAAATCTGTCCAGACTTAAAGTTACGATAAATACCAATCACTCTAACTCTATAGGTGACATTTTATTAGGTCTACAAAACATAATTAGATTTATATATTAATTAAGAGAGAACCCGATTTGCATTTAAAATCAAAACCTCATCTTTCAACAAAGTATGTTAATCTGTACCTTAGTTTTTGCTTTCAGATGTTTGTGTTTGTTGTTTTGAATTGTAGATTCCAGAATTTCAATTCGATTTGCTTTTGGGTTTTCAAATGTTTGGTATAGAACATAATATAAGAAATTGAACATAATCCACTATATGAACATTAAATTGATATAGATATGCATTGTACTATCTACTATACATGAGCATTCATAATAATACATTCACAGAAACATGAGATTTCTTTTTATTAAAAACAAAAGCAGCCCCGTATATCCTTCGAGACCTAGTAACAGACTCAAGCTAGCAGCTATTTTCTAACAACCAATTCGTCAGCAGCCATTTTTCAGTTATGTCCACAAACAGAAAATTCATATAAGACTGACTTTATTGGGAAAATCCATTGTATGGCTGCCACTTGCTTGAGACGATTGTAATGTAAAATGGCTATGAATATAAAGATATACCAAATTTTTTTTTTCCATTGAAGGCGTTTGGAGAATTTCATCGACTAAATACCAAACTAGATTGAAGATTGATACGTATATAAACTTACCGTTTCTATGTTTGTCTGTTTTGCAAGCACATATCCCCGAAGACCAGTTTCTTTCACAGTGTGCATCATCAAATGGGCCATTAAAAGCTGATTTATTCTTGCATTCACTCTCTCTCCTGGAAATTGTCTTTGGCTGTGTAGATATAACAAGACAAGAATCCTCATTTGTAAAAGAACCTCCCGTCATTACAACCTTCTCATATGAATCTGTGCCAAATTAAATTGAATTTGTTATTCAATCATAATAAAACAGATGCAGTGGTACAAACCAATATAATAACAATGTTTTACAGTTAACAATTTTAAGAATTAAAAACATCTTAATTACCATTATCTAGAATGCACATGTGCTAGTGTAATGTTTTAAATTTTTTGTGCAACATTCTAGATTATCTATCATCTAGCTGACGATAGACAGGGATCTCCTTCCGTATCCATCAGTCCTTTTGGCGGTGGTGTTGTCGGGGACATTTACTACTGACGCACATGAATCCTTTCCAGACCTATTTAGTCCTTTCTTGATTAATATTTTTATAAAGACGATGCACCAAACGATACATGTACACATGCAACAGTATTTCATAATTCAGTCTATTCATAGTCGTTCGGGTGGTTGAAGATGGTGAAAATCTGCAAAATGAGCAAAATAATACGAAAATGATACTATACGTAGAAATCCGAGTCTCTATAAAATATATATGTCTTACATCAGGGTCTATGTCAACTTGATATGTAACATTAGGATGATTTCAAGAGGGTGCGTACTCAAACTAATGGCGCCGAGCGGTGCAAGGCGCGAAAATTGTTGTGGTATTTCGTGTGAAAAATCACGATTTTAAGCCCAAAAAAATCATATTGTTTCCAATTTTAGGGGGGGGGCGCCGGGTGCAACCCCACCCCCTTGAATCCGCCCCTGAAACGGTCCTTATAGCACCTTCTCCCTTGTACTCTGACGGACGTTTCAAGGATGGCTGATGAAGAAAGCAATGACGTTTTAATCTGATGCATTGTGTGACAGTTTTTGACCGCTGCGAAAAAGAAATACCGTCATCGGACTTTTTTTTTTTTAAAGATCAATGTATTGGAAGTTGGGCCATATATGTTTTCCGACATATTATATAGATTTAACAACATAAATATGACTTTAAGGGGTTAGGGATAGGGCCACTTTCAACAATATTTCAGTTATGTCGTGGCGATCAGTTTCAGAAACATGATTACCGGTGTCGTATAGTAAACCTTCCGAATAGCAAACTTTCCCTCGGAATGTTTACTATATAGTCCCTTCGGAATATTTGCTATATAGTAAACCTTCTCCCCCCGGATACTTTACTATATAGTAAATATTCCATCCATAGCCGATCATCCCCCGGATATTTTGCTATATAGTAAATGCTCCCCCTTAATCCGGATAGTTACTATTGATTCGTAATTTAGCACCTTAATCGTGTTAATTTTAATTGTTTTAGATTTAGCACCTTAATCGTGTTAATTTTAATTGTTTTAGATGTTGGATCCTTCTACGTGCATTTGGCCTATAGTTTCCTGCAGGATTATTCTTCGACTGAGCGGCTTCACTGATATTTGTTTTTGATTCAACCTTTTAACGATGTTCATCTTGAAGTGTCGAGTTTAATATGTAGACGTATAAAACTCCCAATAGTTATCTTACATAAGGGGGAATATTTACTATAATAGCACATATTCCCCCTATAATACGTAAAATCCGAACCGTTTACGGTTAGGTAGGAAGGTTTACTATGCGGAATAAATACTATATAGTAAACGTTCCCCCATGGGGGAAGGTTTACTGTATGACACATGGATAAAACCACCGTCCTGCCACAAGAAACTGACAAACTTTGAGCCACACATGTTTTACGACATATTATTTGGATTTAACAACACAAATAGAACTTTAAGAGGCCGGAAGTAAGATAGATGGATTTAAGTAAAATTCAACCTTTTGCCACGGACTTCTACAAAACGTATTTTCCAGGGATGGATTAATGGGGGAGGGTATTGTGGTATTCATCGTCGTCTTAGTCTGTGTCACATGATCCATTTTCTCAAAATATTGTACTTATTTTTTCATATGCCCATTCCTTAATCGTTTGCATACCATCACTACCAATTTCTCTTATAAGCTGTGTTGCAAAAATAATGGAAAGGGTTGCTTACAAATATATTATTCATCATCTTCAAGCTTAAAATTGATTTCTTAATCTCAGTCTGGTTTCTTACCAAAACGTCGACTGCGCACCAACTATAAGAAGTTTATAATTGTATTCTAAGCTCAATAGAAAAAAGGAAATATGTTGTTGTTTTTTGTGACTTCTCTAAACCCTTTGATAAAGTCTGGCACTGAGAGGTATTACATAAAATGGAGTCACATGCGAGACATTACTAAATTGGTTTAATAGTTATCTTCATGGAAGTCAACAGAGAGTGGTGATTAAAAAATCCCCATTGTCCCTTTGAAACGTTTAAGATGGTGTTCCCCAGGGATCTGTACTCGATCCCCTCCTTTGTTTTAATATATGTTAACGATATTACTGTAAACTAATCTCTCCATGTAGACTATTTGCTTGACCCTTCATTCATATAAGAGGATGATACTAAATGGAATATCTACATTGAAAACATTTTGTCGAGTGAATCTATACATTTAAACGACGAAGATATTCCGATTACTACATCTTAGAAGCATCTTGAAGATACAGTTAGTGATGATGCTAAATGGATTATTCACATTGAAAACATTTTGTCCAATGAATCTAAACATCTAAATGTTCTGCGTAAATTAAAGTTGTGATTACGTCGAAAGAAATTAGAAAAACAATGTCTTATATAGAAGGCCAGATTTGTAATATGCTTGCGCAGAATGGGACAATTGTAGTTAGGATTTGGTTGGTAATGGTGTTTAGCACCACTTTGAACAATATTTCAGTTACATTGGTGGAGGAAACTGGAGTAGCCGGAGAAAACCACCGACCTTCCGCAAGTCACTGACAAACTTTATCACGTAATGTTGTATTGAGTAAACCTGGTCTGAGTGGGATTCGAACTCACAACGTTAGTGGAGATAGGCACTGATTGCATAGATAGTTATAAATCCAATTAACATACGGTCACTACGACGGTCCCTCCTAGAAGCTGCAAGAAATATAACTACCGGTAGATTACCTGCATTTACTAAGTCCTTATTTGTTGATCGTGAAATTTGGTGGCAGAAACTTTCAAAATGGAGACAAATGGAGAAAATTAGAAATGTTCTACAACATTAAGCAGAATTCAACACCAGACTACATAAATAATTCAATACCACCAAGTGTCTAAAATACAACAATTGATCCTTTTGGAAATGGAGATGATATCTGTAAATAATGGCGCTGTTGTGGTGTACTACCTATCCTTCCTTAGCACATGCGCTGTTGTGGTGTACTACCTATCCTTCCTTAGCACATGCGTTCACCACCGGATTTTATTGGAATGTGTGTTGCTCAATCTTAAATATTTTCGTTTATTTTGATTTTGCTTTTGCAGATGCAAAAACAGTGTCGTATTTAATACAGATGTTGATATATTTTGTTCGAAATGGACTTCCCATCGCATCTCGAATCTCATGCTTCGCCTTCGATGGGACATTGCTCTGAAAAATTCATTCTCGCAAAACAATTCAATGATAGTATATATATTTATCGTCATGCCACTGCATTGTTTGTCCGTTTTTCACTTTTCACATAAATTGTTATTCCCCCTGGAAGCACATGTCTATTTGTGACCAAACTTGGGTTGTTTGGACCAAATATATGATAGTTCTACCCTCCATCCAAGATGACAGCCTTTATTTAAAATATGAGATTATTTAAATAAAAAAAAAACATTAAAATTTAAGACGAATTTAAACTATGGCTACGTGATAATGTGTTGTTATCGTATATAAACGTTAATTGTGTCTCTTCAAATTTGTATCAAACAGGTGTTACCCACAAATAAACGTTAGAGAAAACCGAAGGGGTAATTATGAATCGACAATTCAGAAACAAGGGCAACATTGAGCACAAAATATAGAATGAAGACAAAACAAAACAAACATAGAAAGACAAGCAACATGGACCCCATCTAAAAACATGGCGGCAACTCATGTGCTCAACTCCTGTTTCTTATGAGACATCCACTGAGTTACTCATGTCAATGCATGTCCGGTTAAAGTTTGGTCGGTGATAGAAGAAAGAAAACATCTACGTGATTGGAAAACGATCAATTATCCTTTCGGAAATGAATATTTCGTAACGGTCAATCAGTTCCTGATGACAACCGTAATATATTTGAAGCGATGACTTCAATCTCTCAATATGATCATAATTATATAATGGAAAAGCTACAAAACAATGTTTTTCCATTATAGAAATATTGTTTAAAATTTAAGCTTCCTGATGATAATCTTGTGTCATCTGTTTTTTTACCGGTATGTAATAATGTAATTATAAATTTAAAAAACACACACTTGAGGTATCGAGTTCACATTCTTACACCAGTAATCAATGTTCTGTTCACCATGTACATAGTCTATCAGTAGTCACAAACAACAAATTTCCCACACCTCGTTATAGACAATCAATTATTTCAAAATAATTCGCCGTTCAATCAAGGTCCCAGCAAGGGACAGAGTCATTACAGTGATTTATATTACAAAAATACATTATAAACATATCTATGCCTCTGATGAGTATAATATTTGGAAGAGTCCACTGGGCATTTACAAAAAAAAAACAAAAAAACAACACATATAATATTATATCCTTTGTAGATATTTAATAGGTTATTAACTTCTTCTGAACACCGAAATAGAAATAAACCCTTTTATATTTACAAGGGGCTAATTTAATGACAGAAGGCAAATCCAGTGTCCTCCCCATGACCAATGTACATGCACGAGAGCAATGACATTCATATACAGAGGTCATCAAGGGCCGGTGCTTAAAGGACATTTAGACTGGAAATGATTAAACAAAACGAGATTTAAGTCCTCCTCATGGCCAATGTACATGGAGAAAATTTGCATCATCCAGATACAGAGGTCATCAAGGGCAGGTGCTTTAGGACCAATTTTCATCATTATATTCTTAAATGCATTAAGTTCCCAGTGGAGCTCGCAGCAGCTGTAGAAGAGAGAGACATCTCCCAACTTGATATTAAACTTCAGGAGAGAAGATTAAATATGTTTTATAAAAGTACAGAGAGCACAAAGAATATCAACATTTTCATTGTTTAAAAGCCATCTGTATTAAGTAATGAAATGTTTTTACAATTTTCATTGATAATGGATATTAAGGCTTCTCTTTCCTCAGTGTGATAGTTACAAGAAAATAGGAAGTGTCTCTCATCCTCTACAGTATTATCCGTGCATCGTGTGCAAATTCTGTCGTGTCGGGGAATGCCCTTGTATCTGCCAGTTTCTATGGCTAACCTGTGAGCAGAAATACTAAATCTAGTCAAAGTTCTCCTCTGTTCAAAATTCTTAATTTTGTCAAGATATTTTTCAAAACCAAAGTTGTTTTTTACAGTTATATAAGTGCCCAATTTGCCATCTGAGAATTTTTCTTTATTTTTGTTCCATTCATTAATGAAAAACTTATTTAAAATTGCATTACTTATCTTATTGTTTTTCAGATACAAAGATTGAGCTATTTTATTCATATTCGTACAGTGATACATCTCCATGAACACCATTATGGTCTAATTCCACGAATAGAATGTGGTCTATTACAAGAAGTGTATGTAATACGGTCACCCACAAAAGAGTTTTGGTATCCTATAGATGATCACAGATGAGGCAGGTTAGACATTCAATTACTAGTATATTAAAGTAATCCGTCGTTCATGTTCACCCAGTATTACATGTCTATGAGGACCATTAGGGCATATTTCCGCGAATAGAATGTGGTATATAAAAAGAGGTTTGTGTAATACGGTGACACACAAAAGAGTTTGGTATCTTATAGATGATCACAGATGAGGCTCTCTCTCAAGACAGATGATTTCACTGTAGTTAGTCATCAAAATGGAATGTGTAAACATAAGCATAATGGTAGCTCATTATACAAACATACTTTTTTATCTTTAATGTCAAATATATGTAATGTAACTAAATTGCCATGATCAGTTGTTGAGATGCCAAAAGTGGTGTTTTTATGTGTATTCAATTATGCTCTATAATCTAGGAAGTTATTTTTTTTAAATTAATTTTAATGTTCTCTGTAATCTCTCACTCTCGTAATACTTGATAATTTTGTTTTTTTACTGAAGGCTACTTTTAAAACTATACTGAATGATCACTGCAATATCTCACTCTCAATTAATATTTTTTTGTTTCTGTAAGTTAAATATATTTTCTAAAAACTATTTTTAATAATCACTGTAGATACTCCCCCCCCCCCTCCCTAAAAAAAGCAACAGAAAAAACCTTAACAAAATCCCATCGTCGTACTTTTTATTAAAAAAAAATCTGTAACGCATTTATTTTTTAAATGCTATTTTTATTTTCATTTTCAGTTCGAGAAACCTCTGAACTCAGAATTTAGATGTAAACTTTATTGAAAAAGTTGAAAAGCTTTACATCAAGTGAAATGATTAATAGAATACTGAACAATGAAGATAAAGTCATATAATTCTATATGAATCAATATCTAAACCTATTAAGAGGGTCCCCAGGGGCTGATCACATTCAGATTTACTACACACATATTACATGTATGTATCAGACTCATAATAAACAACGGGGAGCTTGATTATTCTATCAATATTCGATTTTTAATAAAAACAAATCAAGCTATAGATTTCCAAACTTTTAACACATTACACGGTAGTACTTTGAGCATATTAAAAAAAGCGTCCTGTCAACGAAATTGGATATTCTTTATATTTTTATTACACTTTTACAATGTATAACATTCCCTCTACCCTTTCCACTCCCCTGTATTTTATATTGAATTTATACACTTATAAAACAGTTGTACTTTTGAGTATACCTGATGAAGGTTATTAAAAAAACCGCGTCCTGTGGCATGCACTTAAATAGATATCATCGTCTTTACAATGTATTACATATACCACCCCCTCCTTCCCACCCCACCGCTGTATTTTATATTGGAATAATATGTATGGAAACCTGTGGGTTTTTTTTTCAATTTTCAACGGACTTGAACAAATTTATATGTTTCAATTACATTTCAAGGTTGCAATTTGGATTCACTAAAATTGTTGTTTTTTTCCAGCAACACGAGACGATTACAGACAAAGAAAGATGTTTACAAACCAACAAGAACAACAAGTATCAAATGATTATGTGATTATGTAATACGAAGTACGTGTTAAAAAATCTTACCATTAGTATCCATCTTTAATGATCACAAATTTCATGAATGCACGTGTGTCGGCACGGTATTGATCAACTGATTGAAGATGTAGGTGTTGATATACAAGCACTGATGTGCGTGTGTAGTTATGACAAACATATAACACATAATCTATGTTTTTCAACATCAGTAGCTGGTGTATTGAAAAGAATTCACTGTGATCACTGTGTAGTCGGACGAATGATTTCTAACGAAACAGTAACGTAGATCTTTGTCACTAGTCGAATGAATGTCATAGACAAAACAATTTATATTTAAAGCAAACTGTATTCGTAAATATATATACAAATCATGTGTGTGTGTGTGNGGGGGGGGGGGGGGATTTAGCAAATTTTCAGAATTCTTTTCGATCCCAGTTGTCTTTTTACCTTAAATTTATCTTTTGAATTTGAGCCGAAATTATCTCTGGTTGGCCTACTCTCAAAATTATGTGTGCAGCTCACACCACCCTCCATCCGTAATCAAGGATGGTTGGCATTAAAAAAAAGAAGAATTGACTGAACATTTTCTATGGAATTTAGAAGTCAAATTGAAAACCATGTGAGCGATTACATGCTCCTAGCTGGAAGCTTCTGATGTGAACTTGGCCAGTCACTTGGCATCTATCATCTTCATCTTTCCATCCATAAACTTTCCTCATTTCACTTTGATCTGTTCAAAACATGGCTTCCGTGACAAATGCTTTGTTCTGATTGGATAAAATCTTCTTTCATTTTCATATGTAAAATCTTTGCTTTGCAATTCGGTACAAATGATGTTTGCACGTTCTTCTAGAAAAGATTTCTCATTTTGTCATGATCAGGCAAAAGTAGTTTTTTAAATAAGTGACTTTGGGGCTATTTGCGAACTTTTCATATTTCATTTTTCCAAGATGCACTGAATGGATTGAAACCAAATCTGGCTGAAATGTTCCTTACGAGTCCCTGGCCAAGAGTTGGTAGTGTGCCAATTGATGATCGAATTTGGCTACCAGGTGCCATAAAAGCTTCTGATTGTGTAAGAACCGGAAATTAAAAAAGATGGGCAACCTCTTAAAAACTGGATGAACCCAAGTGCTAATGAAGGGTAAGCAGATCCTGCTTCTTATTAGACACCCGCCATGTTACTCGTATAGTCAAGCTGTGTTGGACACCACTATGCATAAAAATAATAAATAACATAATTTCGACGTCTAGTGTTTTCTCCTCATAAACCATTAAATGAATCCATATTAGTCTTCTTCTTCTTTTTAATTTACAGAAAACCTTCAACGTATTGAAGATTATTTTCCTGGCATGACATTTAAAAACAACCCACTTTTTTTCATAGATTTATAATTTTACAATTTTTGTTATTCATTGATATAATTTTACATTTTTTTTCTTTTATTTACTTTATGATTTGATTTGTTTAGATTTTTGGCGTTTTAACGCCACTTTCAGCAATATTTCAGCTATATCATGGCGGCGGAGGAAGCCGGAGTACCTGGAGAGGACCACCGACCATGGGCAAGCAACAGGTAAACTTTATCACTTGCAGCTGCGAGTCGAGTGCACCCTTTTTGTAATTTACAAAGCCGGGCGCGAATCCACACCGTATTGGTGATAGGCTTGTATGAAGTGTTAGATCCAGCGACCTAACTCATTGAGCCACTCGGGCCCCCTTATTTACTTTATGATAAAATTAGTATTGGGTGTATGGAAATTGTTTATGGAGTACATCATATGATCTGTTTTTTTCTTTCTTTTTTATCAGTTTGGAAATGGGAATGCAAAGGAATTTATTGGGTGCATACTGTCTAAAAAGCAAAATTTGGTTATGGCATACAAGAATTTATATAGTTGGACTATATAAATCCTTGTGGCATACAAGTTGTGAAATGGGAAAGTGGTTAATTTGGGTGATAGAGGAGACAGGCTGCACAAAGATTGAAGCAAATGATAATTTTCACTTGACATATTGACAAACACTAAATTTAATTTAAACAAAAATCCGGAAAACTGGAATCCGGATTTGTAATCATGACATTTTGGTTAAACTTAAGTATGGCTCCACGTAAGGATCATGCAAAATCAAGAAAAAGTGGTCTACCTTAAGTCACCGATTCTCTCAATATTTTGCTATATGACGTATTTTGAATAAAAATAAATGTATATTCAAAGACAAGTGTTTATTTATGATATTTTTGCTATTATACCCAAATTAAAATCAGATTGGTCACATTTTTTTTGCCTTGGTATGTAAAAATGTTAGATATCAGAACACATTATCTCCTGTGAACAGGCGATTTGTAATAAACCATATAGCACAATGAAAAATATAGGATCTCCTCTGCAAAATATCAATTTTTTTCACATGTAGCCTAGTGTCATTTTTTTTTGTTATTTTAGTTTTAAATTAACCGCTCCAAATCACAATTCCAAGAACAATAACTCTTGTTGAACTTCAAAATGAATAACATTTTACTTATTTCAGGTTGTAATCTAAACATTTGGAGTAAACATCTTTAATTATCTATTTTTATTTTTAATTGGTTAAAATAGCAATACATTTTGATGATGAAATTGATTAATTTAATATTTTTTCTGTTTTCTTTTTCATTCTGTCCGCATATTGTTATCACTTCCCAGGGGCGGATCCAGGATTTCAAGTTAGGGGGGGCACACTTAAAAAAAATCGCGCCGAGCGGAGAGAGGCGCGAAAATTTTTGGGATATTTCGTGTGAAAAATCACGATTTTACGCAAAAAAATCATATTTTTTCCAATTATAGGGGGGGAGGGGCGCCGGGTGCGCCCCCCCCTTTGAATCCGCCCCTGCTTCCGGTGTCCTATAATTATTAGCTACCAGAATTAAGATATTTCTTTTGCGTTTCTAAATATCAATTGATCTATTTTTTAAACTTCCGGTGAACAGATTTTTGGACATCAATATTTAATACTCCTATGAAAAATCATATAGTTAAAAGGACTTCGTCCTTTATTAGCTACTTTTTGACGTTCGGAACGAGATTTTCGTAAACCCCAAAGGTGTTCCAAATGATAGCCATGAAAATTAGCTACCTTAATACATTTAAAATACTATTCCAGTTATTCCCCTTTTACCATGTTTTGATAGATATTTTTGAACAAAAAAAGAGGGGTTGGATGTAGGCTAGGAAATCTATTTAATTAGATAGATTTATCCCAGAAATGGATAGCAAACTCTTATTCATTCATTTACATCAAGGATTTATACATATAAAGTCTTGTTTACATGGAGCAAAATCTGGATGAAAATAAGTTATTTCGATATAAAATATAAATAATTCTTAAAAAAAAAAATTATATAAATCACCATATTATTTATCTGTACATAATGCATGTTCTGCTTTGCACATATACAAAAATGTGTATATCTATTCCAAAGAAATAAGACTTTTAGTTATAACAAGCAATAACGCTCCTGTGGTGAAATAGTTAAAGAGTACTCGCATAATGTGCGGTAGATCGTGGTTTCGATCAACGATATGATCAAACCAAAGACTATAAAATTAATATTGGCACATGACGTAAAAGAATAAAAGCAAAGACTAGTTGAATCGTAGTCAGCATAATTCCTTCATTGCATGGGATAGAAGTCATGATGTTTTCCATGAATATAAGCTACCTTACATCTGTCCAGTGTATGACATAGGTTTCAAAGTGTTATCCATGAAAATAAACTACCTTGCACCGTTCAAGCATAAGCATAAGTATCTGATGTTTGCCGATGAAAATTAGCTACCTCGCATTCTTTCATTTCATGGTCCATGAAAATTAGCTACCTGACCTTTCGTCATTGCATGGGATAGGAGTCAAGACGTTATTAGCCCCCTTGCATCTGTTCAAGGTATGACACAGGCTTCAAAGTATTATCCATGCAAATTAGCTACCTCGCATTCCTTCGTTGCATGGGATAGGAGTCATGACGTTATCCATGAAAATAAACTACCTTGCACCATTCAAACATAAGCATAAACATCTGAGGTGTGCCTATGAAAATTAGCTGCCTCGCATTCTTTCATTTCATGGGCCATGAAAATTAGCTTTCCTTTCTTCATTGCATGGCATAAGAGTCATGACGTTTTCCATGAAAATAAGCTACCTTACATTTGTTCATTGTATGACACAGGTTTCAAAGTGTTGTCCATGAAAATAAACTACCTTGCACCATTCAAACATAAGCACAAACATCAGAAGTTTGCCCATGAAAATTAGCTACCTCGCATTTCGTCGTTTCATGGGATAGGAGTCAAGACGTTTTTCATGATAATAAGCTACCTTACATCTGTTCAATGTATGACACAGGTTTCAAAGTGTTATCCATGAAAATAAACTACCTTGCACCATTCAAACATAAGCATAAGCATCCGAATCCTGTCATGTTAAACAAAATGTGTATGTATTATAACATAACAGTTCATCATGAATAAATAGGTTTATACCAATCAACAGAAGTCTGCCCATGAAAATTAGCTACCTCGCATTCTTTCATTTCATGGTCCATGAAAATTAGCTACCTAACCTTTCGTCATTGCATGGGATAGGAGTCATGACGTTTTCGATGAAAATAAGCTACCTTACATCTGTTCAATGTATGACACAGGTTTCAAAGTGTTGTCCATCAAAATAAACTACCTTGCACCATTTAAACATAAGCATCAGAAGCTTGTCCATGAAAATTAGCGACCTCGCATTCCGTCGTTGCATGGGATAGGAGTCGTGACGTTTTCCATGAAAATAAGCTACTTTACATCTGTTCAATGTATGACACAGATTTCAAAGTGTTATCCATGAAAATAAACTACCTTGAACCATTCAAACATAAGCATAAGCATCAGAAGTCTGCCCATGACAATTAACTACCTCGCATTCTTTCATTGCATGGTCCATGAAAACTAGCTACCCGACATTTCTTCATTGCATGGAATAGAAGTCAGTAATGAATTGTTCCATGAAAATAAGCTACCTTCCATCTTATCAATGTATGACACAGGTTTCAAAGTGTTACCCATGAAAATAAACTACATTGCACCATTCAAACAAGAATAAACATCAGAAGTTTGCCCATAAGAATTAGCTACCTCCCATTCCTTCATTCCATGGGATAGGAGTCATGACGTTTTCCATGAAAACAAGCTACCTTACATCTGTTCAATGTATGACACAGGTTTCAAAGTGTTATCCATGACAATAAACTACCTTGCACCATTCAAACATAAGCATAAGCATCAGAAGCTTTCCCATGAAAATTAGCTACCTCGCATTCCTTAACTGCATGGGCCATGAAAAATAGTTAGTTGGATTACCTAACAACTCATACAAGCCTATCACCAATACGGCGTGGGTTCGCTTTGTACGATACAAAAAGGGTGCACTCGACTGCAACCGCATGTGATAAAGTTTTACCAGTTGCTTAAGCTTGTCGTGGTCGGTGGTTCTCTTCGGGAACTCCGGCTTCTTCCACCACTAAAACTGGTCGCCATGATATAGCTGAAATATTTCTGAAAGTGGCGTTAAACAATACATCAATCAATCCCCCCAAAAAAATCAACAAAGTAACACGGTTAGAAATAATAAAATTGTGATTAATAATAAATATATACAAGAAGTATAATACAATTAAACTACGTTTTTTCATGAAATTTGAATTCGGACTTGGAACAAATGAATTTCCATTATCAGATGTGATCTTATTAAGTTAAAGAATAATTTGCATAGTTTGAACAATAAATAAATATTAAATTCTACCATAAATAGTCCACCAATATGTTTTAATAGCCGTAAAAATGATACATCGCGTTGGTAAATTGAAAATAGATCGTTTGTAACTTAGTCACATGCTATTCATCCATATATGTAGCATCTTGTTTTTCAACTATGAACACCACTAATATGTATTGTTTACTTTATTTTATATTGTGTAGATCTATATGTCTCTCTATGTCAATCAGTTACTCTTTTCCTGTTTATGTACATGCAGTTTTTCATTTTGTCCCTCCATTGAAAATACACAATTTGTATTTTGGTAAACATGATAGAGGACGGTAGTCCTCATTACGGTAGACCACATAGGTAAATCACCACATACTGAAGGACTATTACTCGCGTCGGTCTCGCCCCGCGAGACTTAAAGTGTTGGGGCTGACATTTAATCCCGGATGTGGAAAGCCAACATAGATACAAAGTAAATACTTTCATGAAAAAGATTTAAATAATAGCTACTTTGTTTTGTTTTTGTGAAATTAAAGCTTGTATTGTCATTCCCAAGTAAAAAAAAATTCAAAACTACATCTATTTCATTTGCAACTGTGTCAATTCTGTAAATCGTGACGACATGTACAGTGTACTGTAAGCAAACACAGCACTTTTTTCAAGCGTGTCCAGGGGCCCGGGTGGCTCAATGAGTTAGGTCGCTGGATCTAACAACTCATACAAGCCTATCTCCAATACGGCGTGGGTTCGCGCCCGGCTTTGTAAATTACAAAAAAAGGTACACTCGACTCGCAGCCGCAAGTGATAAAGCTTAACAGTTGCTTGCCCATGGTCGGTGGTTCTCTCCGGGTACTCCGGCTTCCTCCACCACTAAAACTGGTCGCCATGATATAGCTGAAATATTGCTGAAAGTGGCGTTAAACACCAAAAATTCAAATTCAAATTCAAATTCAAGCATGTCCAGATAACTTAACCTTCCCACCGTTATCCCATCCTTAACTTCCCCCTCCCCCATCCACTTTTCCCACCACCTTTCCTCTTCCTACTACCCTTAACCCTTCCCGCTACCCCTAACCCATCACACTACCCTTAACTATCCCCTACAATCCTTAACCATTCCCCTACTACCCTTTTTCCCTTCTCCATTACCCACTACCCTCCAGCCCCCTTTTCCCACTACCTTCCCCCCTTTTCCCCCACTACCCTCCCCTTTTTTCTCACTACCCTCCATCCCCTTTTCCAACCACCTTCCCCCACTACCCTCCACCCCCTTTTCCAACCCCCCTTTCCCCACTACCCTCCACCCCCTT
>MJUT01052187.1:687762-703850 GCA_002080005.1 Gigantidas platifrons
AAGTCACTGAAAAACATTATCACATAATGTTGTATCAAGTACACCTCGCCCGAGTAGGATTCGAACTCACAACATTAGTGGTGATAGGTACTGATTGCATAGGTAGTTGTAAATCCTACTACCATACGATCACGACTATGACAGCCCCAAAACATGTAAGGTCAAATATACTGTGGATGAATTGAATATAAAATGGTACCGGTATTTTAATATGTTTTACAGTGAAATGTGCTTCAGCCAAGCCTTAAATAAACTAGAATCCTATAAAAGCAGAACTTTAAATAAAATCTTTAACAGGATTTTAGCCATTTTTGTTCATGAAATTTTGGATGACTTTCTACGAGGTAGTAATCAGAATCATTGAATAACAGGGAAAGACAATGTAATGGCCAAAGGACAAAGCACAAACAATGATCTACAAAACACTACACTGAAAACTAAAGATTGAGCAGCACGAACCCCACTAAAAACAGGGTGAACTCCTGTGCTCCTGGACGGTAAGCAGTTCCTGCTCCACTAGTGACACCTGTTGTGCTTCTCCGGTGGCAATCCATGAATGAAGGGAAGACCAAATTGTGATTAGACAAACAACATATCTATGTTCATTTGTGACACAGATATCTGATAACAGTTGACCAAATCGTGGTGGTAACCATAACACTTTCAAAGTGATGACTTCAACTTAACCACTAGGAATTCGTTGTTGGGTATTTTCCTCTATCAAGGTAAGCATGATAGGAACCACAAGCTTTGGAACATTGTTCCAACTGAAATATCTATATACTCTATATGCAGGTGCTGCCAATCTGTTGCTACATAAAAATGGACAGTTCACAATGGGGGAAATTGAAATCATCTATTTTGTGTTGGGTTTCTTTTTATTCTGCCCTCACTGTCAATATTTATACATGTATTTGTAACTGTTTCTGTGGTATTGTTTATTTCAAGCTCAATGGGATTAGATGTGATAAACAAAATTGCAGAACTTGGAATTATTTCATGAAAGGACATCATTTATAGCGGAAGTGACATTAAATGATCAGGCTAGCTTCTTTTCGTTTTTCTTGAAGTTTTATTGAAGTGTCTGTATCAAGCCAGGACATTAAAAGAGTGAGTGATCATGTATATGTGTGTATGTATCTAACTGGGAATAGGACAAAATCTCTGATACCAATTAGACACTGAATAAGTGTTGTTTAACAATTGAGGAATTTTTTAGCTATATCATGGCGAGAACAAGTTGTATTCCGACAAGATGCTGCTGATATCCACGTTAAGAATTTGGCTCCACTAGGATCCTAGCCACACAGTCCTTGCTCTTATTCATAAATGCTGTGTGCTTATCTGAGAAGAAGTTACAAATATGAATGCATGTATTATACATATAATCTGGTTTTATACTATCGGAGATCAAACCCACAATTCACCTCATTATTTTAGTTGAAACTTGCAGTAATTACTTATGGATAATCCTTTAACAACATCATTTTCCTCTCACTGATCTACTTGGCCTGTCATTTACAAGAATAAAAAGTATATATGAATAGTCAACAAAATAATTGCTCATTTCCTTCTGATCCAATAATTAATATGGCTATATATACTAGCATTCTCATTGTTTTTACCTTGGAAATATATATTTAGTGAGAACAATATAAACAGGGATAACATAAAACAAAAGACTACAGGTTCAGACAACATGAACTCGTAAATCAGATGTCCCGAGAGGATTAGAATATATCATTCCATATACTAGTACATGTATGGCACCCGTCTTTAATTCCTTATTATAATTCTCAAGCCTTGAAGGTCTGTCTGGCCGTGATCGTATGGTAGTTGGATTTACAACTACCTGGACAATCAATGCATATCCACTAAAGTTGTGAGTTTGAACCTCGTTCAGGGCGAGGTGTACTCGATACAACATTATGCGATAAAGTTTGTCAGTGACTTACGACAGGTCGGTAATTAGTTATACATCACACATGTACTACTTTGATAACTTATCAACACTTACAGAAGATAAATTTATATGGTTGCTATCATGTGAAGATAAAGAAATTATTTCATTAACATCTAAACTTTTAATTGATTTATTTAAAGAAAGAAAACAGAGAATTACTTAAAAACAAAGCAATAATAATATAAGAAATACATTAGAATATTATGCTTTTATGGGTTGTCTCCCCCTTGACCTTCACAGTGTGTCTCCACAACTTTTTTTCTTGATCTTTTTCTTTTTTCTTTTCTTTTTTGTATTGTCTCAATATGTCTTCAAATTACATTTAATTACTAGTATTACAAATCCATACGTGTATTTTATGTTCTTTAATTTTCTTGTACTAAATATATACAAGCATACATGAAGTAATTCACCTCAGACACAATTAACTATTTGGACTACAGACTAAACTTGTTGGACAATATTCAACTGCACTTATCGGCCAAATTAAATAAATACAAATGTAATAACTTCTCCAGTTATAAAAATGACACTCTCCTATATGATTTATGTAAAGTTATGATGATATCCTATTGTGATAGAAGTGAAAATTAGAATTGTTGTTTTGGTAAAATCTGTTTCTGGTAAATAATCTAAATTGTCATTTGTAAACTATTAATGTATGATCATTACGTTGAATGATGGTAGTTCCCCAGATCCGTCACAAGTATGGGACAAAAAACGTTTTTTTTCCCAAAAAATCTAAAAGAGGCTACACATGATTATTTTTGATATGTTTTAGATAAGTGTCTATTGAACGGATACAAACAAGCCTCATTCACCAACCACCCTGTTCACAGGAGATAATAGATAATGAAAATCCTGATTTTTTTGAAGATGCGAAATGAGGCTGTTTGGTTGCCATGGTAACAGTAATTGGCAAACTTGTACTTTCTGTTCATATACATAATGCTTAGAAGAAGTCTTCAACATGAATAGTTTGTAATTATATTATGAATTTTTTTTTTAATATTTTTTGTGAAATCTGTGTGGCAAAAGTGCAAACTTAGTGATTTTAAGACTGAAATAAAAGGGGTTTTATGATGTAGTTGTTACCATAGCAAACAAAGTCAATACATGCGTTTATGAGTTTTCCATCAAAACGCAATATATGAACCATATAAACTCCAATTTTGTAACTATCAATAAATCACCCACTGCATGATCCTTAGGTGGAGCCATACTTACACAAGAATTTCCGGAACAATAGCGAACCCGAAAACGATCACATTTTAAAAACGGTCTACGTCACACAGCAACAACAAAGCTTCAATATGGCGACGACAGGTGCCCGAAATTATTAACAAGACTTATTTTAAACGTTTCGTCGCTTTTATTAAAGATCTATTTTAATACAAGTTGAAATGCCTAAGAAAAAGGCTAAGTCAAAAAAGGGAAAGGGCAAAAAAGGAAAATCTAAGTCAAAGGAAACTAAAGCAAGCGATGCACCTAAAGATCCGATGACTCCAGCTTATATTCCTCCACCACCACTTCCAAGAGAAAGGGTAATCAATCTAGTGATATTCAAATTGATTTTCTTTAACAATAATTTATTAGAATTCCTCACGCAGTCAAGAATTTTACGAAATGAAGCCATGGGTGAATCTCTTAAAATCACAAAGAACAACCACCTAGAAATGATCACAAATAAGGACCTACAAATCTATTCAGAGTAAAAATATAATAAAATTAAAATAAAAGATGTATACATTTATTTATTCATCCTCTCAAAATAGTTAATTCTCTTTTATGGATTGAAATCAAAGAGGAATTTAAAAAATACTGAAACTCTATTGTAGCTTGTCGACATGCTGCAGTTGTATAATTTTGTGCTCTGCGTACTGGCCGTAAACCAATTATCGCCAAATTACACATCACACGTGAGCACACAGGAATTTTTTACAATGTAATATTATTAACCATTCTATGCAACATGTGAATGTTGAAGTGACACACTGGTTTCTTTTATAATTGACATATGCAATCACAGAACTTTTTAGTCCGAGATTCCTGTCGTCGGACGGCAGAGGAATCTCAGACAAAGAACTTTTCAGATGCAACAACAAACATTTATAATTAATATTGACATTGTTTTTATCTTTTACAGCTTATAAATTTATTGAAACAACACCCAGTGAATGAGAAAGAAATCCATGGTTACAAAGTAACTGAGAGAATTCTGAAACATTTAACATCTGCTGAAATTAGAGATTTAATTGTTGTTTTTGAATTGTTCGATTCAAACACTGATGGGTAAGAAAAACATTGTGATGATATAATACAAATTTATACATGATTAAAAATCGTTTACAGTGAAATCTCTAATCAAATCCTAAATTAACATGAACATAAGCCCTTTGTTTTACTTGCTCCAAAAGATCTTTCAGATTGTTTTGACTATGAATGTACCTGATGAAGGTTATTCCAGAAACATGTTATGCATACTGAATTAAATATCTACGTTTTTACTGTTTTAGCAGTACACCTTTACTAGAGTCGTAGTTGAATATACAATCAGTGCTTATCACCACCAAAGTTGTGAGTTCGAACCAGGTGTTCATGGCGAGGTGTACTCGATACAACATTATATGATAAGGTTTGTCAGTGACTTGTGGCAGGTCTGTATTTTTCTCCCTGTACTCATGTTTCCTCCGCCAATAAAATTGACTACCACTAATACTATATAACTGAAATATTGTTGAAAGTGGTGTTAAGCACTATAAACCAAGCCAAGCCAATTATTATAATTCACAGAGCTTGAGATCATTTTCAAGTGCAAAGTGTATTTGCTCATCATATTTTTAAAGTATTTTCTTTGCTTTTTCTTTTTTGTACTGCTGTCTACAACAGTGTTTACGTACATATTATTTTAGACATTTTACAGAAGTATTTAATTTGTAATAATTTTTATAAGCATGCATCTATGTTTTACAGGCATTGCAAATTAAGGTCACATTTTCTCAGTATATGTTTATTTTATTACGACTTTCATATCAAAATGGGGACAGGAAGATGATTTAGAAGTCAAACCAATCTGAATTATTGACAACCCTTGAAATGTTTACCTTCTATCATGATTGTAATCATGTTTACGATTGGTCTAGCTTCAAGTCAATATTTAATCAAATCACAATTTACATGAATTAAAATCTTTATATTTTTTTTTCTGTTGAAATGTGATTATACATGTATTCCTAGCTCGGCCTCTATGTAAAAATACTGAAGACCTTAATTTGACAACCATTTGTACTTAGTCAAATTTACAACGATGCATACCAGTTCATACAGATTTTATTCTTAATGCATATTAAACATTATCTAATGGTAAAACAGTTGATTTTATTAATTGATAACTCTTTCTTTCTTCTAGATACATAAATTCAAAGGAGTTACGCCGTGCAATGAGAGCTCTAGGATTTAAGTGTTCAAGAGATGATGCTAAAGATATGATATCTGATGTCAGCATTAAAGGAAAAAGGTAAGTAATAATTATTGTCCATCACTGCTTATTTTTCTGGGCCGTTGTAGTCCTGATCATATGGTATTTGGATTTACAAGTACCTGTGTAATCAGTGCCTATCACCACTAAGATTGTGAGTTTGAATCCCCCTCATGTCGAGGTGTACTTGATACATCATTATGTTATAAAGTATGTCAGTGACTTGTGACAGGTCGGTGGTTTTCTGCGGGTACTCCGGTTACCTCCCCCAATAAAACTGACCTCCACGAATTAACGGAAATATAAGTGGCATTAAACACCATAATCCTAACCTCCTTGATTATTTTTCTCAAATCATTCGGCAAATAATCAGATATATTTAAGAAATAAATCATGGAAGCCAGAATGTGTTGGGAGTTTTAACATGGATTGGCGGATATTAGTATTTTATCCCGAGCCAGAAGCGAGGGATAAAATTTACTAATATCTGCCAGTCCATGTTAAAACTGAAAACACATTCTGGCTTCCATGATTTATTTCAATTCTGATATGTGTAAGAGTACAAATACAGTAGTATACTTTGATTGGAAGACGGTAATTTATACATACGCTTGCAGAAAATGTCGCACAAAATTCATGTAACTCGAATAATACTGCACCCTCTATCGGCATTATTCGGGTCACAATTTATGCTGCCAATGGAAACGTCAGTCACATTTATCGGCGCATGTGCTAATGAGATAATACGAAGAAATAATTCTGGGGTTTTTTTAACAAAGGGAAAGAGTGAGGTCATGTTAGAATTATGTACAACTTGAAAATGGTCGCCATAGTAAGAATATTATACTTTGAATGATGCGGTATAATCCAGAAAAAGAGAAAGATATTCAAAATCATTGTATTTGTTTAGTTTTATGTCTTAGGTATAAAACTGTATATAAACAAGTTGAAAATGGTCGTCACAGGATAAATATTTCCTTTTGAACTATGTGGTATAATGGAAAAAAAGAAAGATATTCGAAATCTTTGTATTTGTTTTAGTTTTATATCTTAGAAATAAAACCGTAAATAAGCAAGTTGAAAGTATTAAACGGTAGCTTATTGATCAGTGTTTTTCAAAGATTTGTGGGAAATTGTTTGTTTTTGAAAGATTTTTGCATTATAACTCAACATTTTCACATTGTGACACAACATTTTTCGCATCGTTATGCAACAAAGGGTCATATGGTGTATGATACATAAATTTCACATTGGTATCTCACATTGAATATGCCTATCAAACATTATGATAGGAGAGAGAAAAATTTAGCATAGGACCCTGTGAGAGATATATTCTTCTCTGAAACTACTGAAATATAGTCATTTAATGGTCCCTTTAAATTTTTTATGGATAAAAAGCTTTTTTTATCAGGAACTACATACAGGTACTAGCTTAAACCAAAATAGTGCATGAATATCCATGTGAGCAATACAGGCTCAGGTGAACATCTGGTTAGAGTACTCCAATACCACATTCCCCCCTTTTGAACTAATTGGGGATCCTTAATTTTGAAGATTCCACTATAAAATCTTATTTTCCAGTTAATCACTGAATATTATTCAGATTGAATTTCTTATACATTGTTTTTTGTATCAGATAATTAATAGTTATAACGTTTGTCTTTTCCAGTCAAATCAGTTTTGTTGAGTTTTTAGAAGTGATAATTGACAGACAGGATGATGCCAGAGATATTTATGATGAAATACTTCAAGGATTTAAAATGTTTGACCAAGGTTGGTATACATGTACCTTATTCTTAAGCAAGGTTCACAAACTATTCTGTTGTTAGGGGCATAGTAGTTAAAATTGTTGACTATTCACCAAGCATAACAAACATGGTGGCCAGCTTGACAAAAACATGACATTGGTTAAAAAATTGTATCTGGCCTCGTGATATTTACCAGTATTTCTGCTAAAATGTATTGGTTCTTAATGGCAATGTGAATTGTCTCCTCACAGTGGGATCATTTGGGATAGTTCACTAAACATCTTTTAGGTACAACTGTAGTGAAAATTATGTTTTCCTGGTTAGTCAAACAATGAAAGTGACAACATAATAAAATATAAAGATATTTTGTAAAATATGAGTGATTGTTGATTAAAGCCAAATGAGCGATGATATTTCAGATGTATCATGGCAAGAATAATTATGCAGGAAAAAACATTATAAAGGAAATTTTTTGCTAATCACCATACTAGGTTATTATATTCCTGGACATTCTGGTCATATTAGATGCATAAATATACAATATACTTACATTGTCAGAGGGGACCGGATGGCTCAATGAGTTAGGTAGTTGGATTACCTAACAACTCATACAAGCCTATTACCAATACGGCGTGGGTTCTCTCCTGGCTTTGTAAATAAAAGAGTGCACTCGACTCGCAGCCGCAAGTAATAAAGTTTACCAGTTTCTTGCCCATGGTTGGTGGTTCTCTACGGGGTACTAAAACTGGTTGCCATGATATAGCTGAAATATTGCTGAAAGTGGTGTTAAACACAATTAATCATCACATTGTTGAAAAATATATAATTTACTTGTACGAGCTTTAGAAACAGGTAGAATACAGAGCCTTTTTCTAGCCTGTTTCGCAGAGAGTGTAAATTAATTTTATATTCAATGACAATGTACATATATTGTATTTATCCTGCAATATTAAAAAATCCAAAACAACTGCCAAATTGTCTGAAAATTGTAATCGTTTTCAATGGTGTCATCTGTGACGTTGGAGAATATACTGTTACTATTTCTTTTCTGTCGCTCTACATAAATCAGGTACCAGAAATGCTGTATTAGGTCCTTGACTAGATAACACTGAAGTTTATTTGCCTCCCCTTAATTAGTACTCAAAATCACACAATTGCAGGATAAACATTTTTAACTTATTTTCAATGACAATGTTATAACACTAAAACCATTGATTTATCTATGGAAACTACTGATCCATGATTGAGATGAGATGTTTCAACTGCATCGTTTCTTTTATATTTCAGATAATTCTGGGTCTATAACGTTAGACAATTTAAAACAGATCTGTACAGAGGCTGGCATGAAGTTTGCACAGAGAGATTTAGAAGAAATGATCGAGGAAGCTGACATTAATGGAGACGGGAAAGTCGATCAATCTGAATTCATACGAATTATGTTACAAACAAATTTATTCTGAATTGGAAAAGTGAACCAATCAGAATCAATTCTGTGATTTAAGAGAGTTTTTTTTACAATATTGTTTGATGACGATCATGAACTGTCGGGTGTCATTTTTAAGTATTGAAACAAGCAATCAGTTGACATGTTTTGTACATTGAGTCTATTAGGGATGTCATGATGATGTTGAATTATGTTGTTAATCCTTTCTACTTATTTCATGATGTTGTTGACATATACTGCCGTATTTGTATTAGACATAAGAAAATACAATACATCATCCAATAGGACCAGTTGTTGTAAGACAACTACTGGCCTTGAAAATTCAGGTGAATTTTGCATAATGACCAGAACAAGCTAGGGGCTTTTGGCAGCAAAATTATTCCTGCCATCCTTACAAGAAAATGTTTTGAAGATAATAAAGTATTAATTATTGACTGGAATTAACTACTAGACATGCTGTCTAGCTAAAACAAATTTGACTGGACCTCAAAATAATTTTGAAGGTGTCCAGAGAGGCAAAAAAAAACTAAACCAGAGTTTTCTGAAAAATGATGGTCGATGGCATGCCCATTCTTCTGAAAAAAATACTGTGGTCCAGTATAATTTTGAACACTGCAATAAATTTTAGAAACATGCATTTTTAAGTCTGCATTTTATAAGAATAAAATAGAATTCTGAAATTTCATGTTAAGTTTTTAATCATGTTTGATCTTAGCTGATGACTTAACATGGTTTTTTAATATAATCAATCAGGTGATGAGTGGAATGTATCACAGAGGGATCAGTCTTGAATTACCGATTATGGGGGTTAATCTAGTATGTATAAATTGTATGAGTTTATTTTTGTTCAATGCCTTCCATTATACCACATTCTTCATTTTTGCCACACCCCTTTTGCTTATCATATTCTCTTGTTGTTTATATCTATCCCTTACCAATACGGTGTGGGTTCATGCCCGTCTTTGTAAATTACAAAAGAGGGTGCACTAGACTCCCAGCCTCAAGTGATAAAGTTTACCAGTTGCTTGCCCATGGTCGGTGGTTCTCTCCGGGTACTCCGGCTTCCACCACCACTAAAACTGGTCGCCATGATATAGCTGAAATATTGTTGAAAGTGGCGTTAAAACACCAAAATTCAAATCAAATCAAAATCCCTTACCACAGTATTTTGTTGGTTATTATTTCACAATTCCCATTTCTTATCCAGTAGACTCTAGGATGGAAAATTTTTACATTTAAAAATAGATAAAAATAGCACTTGGGTATTCAGTCCCCAAAATAACAGCTGGATATTGAAAACTGTCATCATTTCAAATTAATTTTCATGTGCTAACCTTGTTTTCCATTAATCAGTTTAACTCCTCCACTTTTTTGTGCCTGTCCCAAGCCAGGGCCTGGACTTTCATCATATAATTGTGATTGTTATTGAATCGATTGATGAATGTTATGGTTGATTGAATTGACTCTCTGGATAAAATACTAATATCTTGCCAACCCATGTTAAAACTCACAGCACATTATGCCTTCCATGAATTATTTCTTAAACAAGTCCCAGTTTCTCCAAAATTTCTAGAAATGGAGAATGTCTATTCACAATTTTTTCTTTTTTTTATTAAGTATGACAAAAGACATGTTTATTTGAAGTACAGACATACATGTAGAACTCTCTACATTACTAAGTCATTTTATGTATTGTTGTACATATGTACTGTATTTGTATATAATAATTATGTAACGTCACTTTTATAAGATTACTATCGTTCATGTTTTATTGTTAAAATTGTTTTACCGACTTTGACTTATCTCTATGTCAACTTCTATTTTGTACATGTATTGTATATCTTTCGACAAATTTGTTTGAATATGTGTTTATACTAACAGTTTTTATATTGTTTATTTTTTAATGATGATCTGTGATTAAAATTCTATTTTCAATAAACCAAATGTTTATTTATGATTTTCTTTTTTGTGTCATAGAAGTTTGTTTATATGTTGATTTACCAGTACAGATTCTGTCTACAAATAGTGTTAGAGTTAAGGTTATGGTGTTGAATGCCTCTTTCAACAATATTTCAGTTATATCATGGCAGTCAGTTTTATTGGTGGAGGAAACCGGAATACCTGCAGAAAACCACCAACCTGTCCCATTCAAAAGTTTTGAAAGAATTTCAGGCGTTTTTCTTGCTATCTAAGCACCAGTAAAGGATGTCAGAAAGGTCTATTATATTTACCATAATGTGCATGACTCTTGACTGTCTTACAATGAAGAAGGTGTCCGACTTAAGGGCGAACTACCTAACTTATTAAGATAGATATAGCCATCCTGTGTTTTCACTAGACATGCATGTCATGTTCAGGTTTCATCTATTTACTTTTCAGTAAATAAGAGATTGTTTTTTGATACCAAGTGAGCAATTTTTCGGCTACTAGTATATCATGATCAGAACAAGTTCTATCGTGATGATATGATGATGATATATACTTTATACTAGACCAGCAGGCTTAATGGTATTTGGAGTTATTTAGTGTTATCTCACTGAAACAACAGTCAGTGGGTAGACATGTTGCTCCACTCTGCCACTTTATCCTGATGCCAAGCCAACAAGTCTGCTCATACTCCTTAATGCTGCGTGCTTAGTGGAGCATCAACAAATACCAGTTTTATAGTCTTCAGTTTCACCTGACTGCACTCAAGGTGAGCATGCTAACCACTACACTGATACAGCGTTAATGCTTTACTATGACATAAGCTGAGCAGTTGAGTTGCCATGGATACATTATACAATGTGCTATCAAGTACCTTTACTACAAATATACAAGTACATGTATCTTTCTTCAAGCTTTTCAAGGAGACACAACTAACAATAATGAGTCATGGAGTAGAATGTCAGATGGTACCATTTCATATCCCTAGATTTATTATGGGGAGTGTGACAAGGTACTGAAAAATCAAGGATAACTATATTTTTTTTAATAATTAGTTAAAAGATGTGCAAGACTAGTTCAAGAATGGAATGACTTTAACTATAGATGATATACAGATATGCTGCAGAGGTTGGACCTCAATCTTTCTCTTATTGAACTGACAGTGACATACTATTATGTATACATAATTTATCCATTGTAAGAAGTTGTTTGAAACCATGAAAGTGAGAAAAGACAAGACCTGGATTTCCAACACCATATTTTGTGGTCCTTTGTTGAATTGAAAGGTTTCAGGTGAGAGGTGGTTGTTCATTTTGTTGATAAATAGGTGGAACTCAGGTGTACTGAAAACATGAGAACAAATCATTAGAAAATAGTATTTTAATAAATTTTAACAAGCAAATACGATTTAACACAAACATAAACTGGGTATATAAACTTTTGATATGTGATTACGTCATATTGCATAATAAAATTAACAGTATCACATGTATTTACAAATGAAAGTGTCATGGTATGAAAAAAAAAATATATAAAACAAGTGTGTACATATAAAGTTGTCTCCCTTGTCTATTCATATTATATTAGACACATATAAGTTGTCTCCCTTGTCTTCATATTATAATAGACATATAGAGTTGTCTCCCTTGTCGGACTCATATTATAATGAACATGTTATGATGTGGTATCCAATTCTTACAAACCTTGGAAACTCATAGGTAAAATTGTATAATGATTCAAGATAGGGATGCCAAGATACAACCCATCAAAATTGTAGATCTAGGAATTACCGGTAATAAGAAAAGATAATTATGGATGCAAATGAACATGAGAGACTATTCAACATTACACTTAAGACATAAATTAAAAATTAAAAAGTAAAGGAACAGCGCTTTTATTGCTGTTCTGCATTTCAGCCATAGTCGGGTCTTGAGCAAAACTCTTACCCTAAAATGAGCGTGAAATGGACACTAGTCTGCCGTTGAGCAGTTCTCTTGACTTCTGCCGATAAACGTTACACCTGGGAATCTTTGTCATTTTGATGTTACTTTGTGTACATAATTTAATATCCCAGATGTGGGGTTATCCACAAGAAAATAAAACACTGGTGAAGTAATCTGACAAATACCGTCATCATTATGCCCAACATGGATTTGAGAAACTCACCTAAACATACAAACTCAACATTTTGTATATGCAATATTAATGTATTTACCAAGTAGAATCTGATGTGAATATAAAGAGAGATAACAACTCATCATATTTGGTACCAAGTACACACTCATCTTTACATACAAGACTTACCACACTTATCAATGGATTTCTAAATCAATTAAGACATAAGCTTTTTTGAAGGTGGTCAGTATTGGGGTTAGGGTTATGGTGTTTAACGCCACAATATTTCAGTTATATCGTGGCAATCAGTTTTATTTGTGGAGGAAACAGGAGTATCAGGAAAAAACCACAGACCTGCCGAAAGTCACTGACAAACTTTAAATCACATAATGTTTTATCGAGTACACCTCGCCTGAGCGGGATTGGAACTCACAACTTTAATGATAATATGCACTGATTGCATATGGTAGTTGTAAATCCAACTACCATACGATCTTGACCACAACAGCCACGATCAGTATTGGGTAGAAATACATGAAGAAATTTTTTTTATGGGAACATAGTTTTAAATTACAAATATATATTATAAGATCTTAAACATAACTTACATGTACATTTATGAATATAACATGAATACATTAAGGTTTATGTCCCGATGAGATGCTTAGGATCAATATAAAAGTAGTGTTACATGCATAGTCAAATTAAATACCACTTGTCATAAGGAGAAGAAAAATGTAGATATCAAATTTAGATACATTTCTGGAATAATCTTCATCAGGTACGCTCAAAATCAAAATACTGTCCATTTCTTAATAGCATTATAATTTACTGAGACAGTGAAAAATAAATATATTGTAATTTACTGAGACAGTGAAAAATGAATACATCTCGTCATTAATAGCTATACACAGGTAAAATGGCATTCACAAAATACAAGTGATCATAAGCAAAAATCCTGTGTCTTCGTAAATAAGCACATGAAATTTGCATATTACACATACAATGTACTTCATGCATGACATCTTTACCTGTGTAAGTGTGTGTATACTTTGGTGCCCATAGCACTTTAATTTCCTATATAATATTCTATCATGTGATATTTATCTACAAAAATTCAAATACATTCAAAATTATTATTTGCTATAAAAAATTAAAGACAATGGAAAGAATAATCTTATATATATCATTAATTACTTTTAGTACTTTGTCATCAAATGCACAAACTTAAACTTGAAAAATATGAATTTCTACAAGAAATTCTTCTGACCGTACAATTTTATTTGTCTGCAAAAATGAAGACGATAATTACATAGATAAAGGAGATATAAAATCTTTTTTCAGCGAAACAAAAACGATTATTTCACAGGGAAATAAAATAATGACACTATCACTCACGGAAGTGACATCACAAAATTTGCTTCCAACGATGTAACAAAGGAATATCTTTGACCGGCATATTACTGTCAAACCTGTACATAAAGGACACTCAAGAGAATCTGAAAATGTGCCCATTATAAACAATTTTGCTTTATATACAGGTTAAAATTATTATGCACTATTCATTAATGGAAAAAATGAGACTGTCTTTTATAGACAATGATTTGTTATATAGAGGTGCCCTTTAAGGCGGGTTACACTGTATATATACATTATATAGAGGTGCCCTTTAAGGCTGGTTACACTGTATATATACATATATAATGCCTACCATGTCAGTTTTTTTCATTATTTTAATGATAAATGAAAAACACATGGAAAAAAAAACAAAGAAATATACCCTGAATATTTATGGATTATAAATTATACATCATATATAATTATCACATTGTATGAATTTAGCATGCTCAAGATTAATATGAATAAATTTGTTACAAATATAAAACATTGACTTTATATTTGTAACAAATTAATTCATATTATTCTTGAGGCTTAGGGTAATAGTGTTTAATGTCACTTTCAACAATATTTCAGTTATATGGGGTGGTAATTTTTCATTGGTGGAGGAAATCTGAGTACCCAAAGAAAATCACAGACCTGTCGCGACTCGCACGTCACAGACAAACTATTTCTTTTACATAATATTGTATCGAGTATACCTCGCCATCTGCAGGATTCTATTATTCTTGAGCATACTATATTCATACAGTGTGATAATTATCATAAGTATTCTTGGAAATGGATTAACATAAGCATTAAGCTTGTTTCCGAATCCACATTCTGTAATCATTCTATATTATGCATTATTTATATATACATTGCTTAAACTAAATGTTACTGGCTTTTGTGTTATGTTATACAAAATATAATACATAACATAATATTGCTTGTTCTTGTCAATAAAATATAACTTCCGAGTATTATGGTATATTAAAACAAAACCTATAGGCAATTAAAATAATACAGCACATTTTCTGGACTATATGTTACTGTGGAATATAGATATAGGTGTTAGGATTATGGTGTTTAACGCCACTTTCAACAATATTTCAGCTATATCGTGGAGGTCAGTTTTATTGGTGGAGGAACATGGAGTACTCAGAGAAAACCACCGACCTGTCACAGGTCACAGACAAACTTTATCACATAATATTTGTATTGAGAACACCTCATCATGAGAAGGATTCAAACTAGCAACATTGTGGTGGTGATAGGCACTGATTGCATAGGTAGTTGTAAATCCAATTAGCATACAATCACGACCACGAGTGGCTAAATTATTATAAGACTCTTAAAGGGATACTAAAACTCATTTTGGTATATTTTTTTTATCTCATGAAAACTTGGAATTGATTCAATAAATAATATTTATGATAAATTATCCCGGTTTTTATCAATGAATCTTTGTAAAAGTGACACAATTCATTGATATTTCTGTCATGTCATTCGGTTTTCTCTGGGACGATAGGTCGAATTGCTGCTTTTCATCAAAATTTTTTGGGGAATACTAAGATAGGTCGAAGCATTCCATAGGTCGAGGATGCCGATGACAACTTGGGTAAATATCGTCACATCGAACGTTTTTTTTTTTTTTTTTTTCATCAGTAAACATTTGTCCTATAACGATGTTCTTCGGTAAGTATATGTAAATATTAATTCAAGAATACTATTCTTATGTGTCATAAAAGAAATAATTATGAAAGTTAAATTAAATAAAATTTTGTTTTTAAACTTGTGTTTGTGTGTTTTTTTTATGACGAGTCCGGTTTGTAAAGCCAGCCATCGACGACATTCAAATAAGGCCATCTGTGGGTGTCACAATAGATGGTAAACGGATGTTCATACAATAAAATAATTAAGCTGTCAAAACAATGTATCACCTTGTGCAGTTTTATTGACACACCTTTAAACTGTGTTCAATTATTAGTACACAAATTATGTGATTGTCTCGGTCCAGTAAATTTTCAATCAGCT
>MJUT01052187.1:719379-731676 GCA_002080005.1 Gigantidas platifrons
TTAGGGGTGGGGATCTCAACCATTAAAAAGTTCACTTCAGGTAGGGGTGGGGTATGACCCCTGGGGCCTTAGCTATAAGGAATTTGATTTGCCTATTCCCCCTGATCATAAATATATAGGGTTTAGGGTGGGGATTTCGGTCACATTTTTTTATAGATTCCCCAGAGGGGTGGGGATGAGCTGGGGGAGGGGGAATGTTGCATCCTCAACTTCACATTGGCATCTCTACCCATACCAAATATTAAGTTCCTATCTTTTGTAGTTTCAGAGAAATGTGTAATTCTCAAAATATGTACTTTTTCTATAAAAAAAACCATGATTTTTACAAGAATTTTATTTTCGAATTTTGCCCAGTTTCGAAATTAAGCTAGAGATTCTTAATACCGTATTTTACGGACGATAGGTCGATATATTTTTTTCTCAACACACTGGCTTCGACCTATCGTCCACATCGACCTATACAAGGATGATGATTTTGTTGACAGTATACCTTTATTTTGCTGTAGGTTTTTTCATGAATAAGAAGACTGAAATTATCGATGTTCTTGGCATTATTTTTTTTTAATTAAAGCAATAAAAATATACTAACACTAACAGGGGGTGCAATTCCGGGAATAAAATGTTTAACATCCGAAAAAAAAAAAATAATATTCAATGATCGAAAAATGAAGTGTTAACGAAAATCAGTTCAATATTGTATTGTATAATAACAAATTATATACTATAAAAAATGTATGTTGTTGAAAAAAAANTATATATGGTTTAGGGTGGGGATTTCGGTCACATTTTTTTATACAGATTCCCCAGAGGGGTGGGGATGAGCTGGGAGGAGGGGGGAATGTTGCATCCTCAACTTCACATTGGCATCTCTACCCATACCAAATATTAAGTTCCTATCTTTTGTAGTTTCAGAGAAATGTGTAATTCTCAAAATATGTACTTTTTCTATAAAAAAAACATGATTTTTACAAGAATTTTCGAATTTTGCCCAGTTTCGAAATTAAGCTAGAGATTCTTAATATAATGCCTGTGTGTAAGTTTGAAATGAATTGGTCAACAAATACAAATCTGAGAGCGCTTACAATTTATCCGGACGGACGCCCGGCATTTCTATATCCCCCGCTCCGCTTGGGAGGCGGGGGACAAAAAAATGAACTAATTAAATGGGGAATTTATTTTACATTAATATTTCAACAATAAAATCAGTTGGGAAGCCAACATCAGCTTTCGTACTTCTAAAAACATTTACGTAAGGGCAGATAATAATAACCCACCAGGTGTTGCCCATAATCGTAATACGTAACGACGTTTGTTTACCATGACGATCACAAATTAAACCTTATATGACAGATAAATATAAATAAATACATTCCCAAAAAACATGAATTATCATGGTTAAATATATAAGTTGCAGAAAAAACCAAGAAAGTGTTTATTAGATATAATATCGGTATATAAAACAAGGTATTTCCCGAGGTATTTGTTTTTGTTGTTGTAGCTAAGAATATATGGCGGGAAATTCTCGAGGCTAGAAATAACTGACACAAACGCATCCCATTGGTTGTCAATAAAAACTATGGTCAAAAATAGGTTTACCCTTCATTCAAACGTGTAACGAAATATAAAAATAGCCATCATTCCGCATTTAATTTGCAAAACGAGGTTAGTAACTTAAGACGCTGTCAGTCACCATTTTTGATAAAGAAGACGCTATTCAAATAAAATGGATGTTCTGTTACATTCAGATTCTATTTTCTATTCATGTATAAATGCAAAGTTTCCTGTGATGTTTATTTGAATAAATAAAAATAAGAATGTATTAAAGTCTTATATTTTTCTATAAAGACTGGTTTGTAATATATTCATACAGGTTTGAAAATTAATATAGAATCTATATCGGGTTTTTTTTTCTTCTAAAATATCCATGAAGTAAAAAATGGACCAGCATTCCAATTATTTTTAATGTACATCATCAAACAAATGCAGGCCCTTGGGTATAATTGTGGATGGGATATCTCCTCTAACTGATACATTCATTTAATTCAAAAGGTTTCAGATGCTCCTGAATTTTGTTTGTTTGTAACAAGAAACTTAACATTTTTCTGAATTGTGTCTACTAGGTTAATTAGTAAAAGAAGTTTTTGATGTGGATAGAAGTCTGTACCTTGAGGGAAAAAAATCTTGGTCTTCATTCATATACAAAACAACAGGAAAATATGAAAATTGATATTTCAAAGCTATCAACTGATGATCTTTCCAAAATTGTAAACAATTATTACAAAAAATCAGTTGAAGATCAACTAAAAATCTTTAAAAATCAAACAATTGATTCTAAATTAAACACATTTGCTAATTGTTATAGCAAATTTTCACTTCAAATTTATTTAGACCTAAATTCATCAAAGTCCATAGTGAAAAATTTAACAAAATTGAGGATAAGTGCACATACATTACTAATAGAAAAAGGAAGATACTTCAGACCAAAACTCTGTAGAAATTTAAGATTATGTTCACTCTGTAATAAGATCGAGGATGAAGAACATTTTCTATTATTTTGCAAAAACTACGATACCTTAAGATCTAATCTATTTTCAAATCTGAATCTAGACCTTTCTACCTTACAAATTGATAATGAGACGACCTCATCCACATTCAATAAGCTCATGAATCCTAAAAGTATATCAGAAACTAAATTTATTTGTAATTTTATTGAATCTGCATTTTCTTATGTATGATAATTCTCTGTTAAGATATTTCTACCTGTTGTGTATTCATTTACATGTTAGTAGGATTTAATATCTGTACATTGTGTGGAAGACATCAATTTTGGTTTGATATTCCAATAAACAGTCTTAGTCTTAGTATTTGTAAGAAATGTGAAATTAAGTTCAAACTTTGTATTCTATGTCTACTGAAAATAGTCTGCTTGAAAATGAAGAGCCGGTTAATAAAAAGGCATATTCTAATAGGAAGTAAGACTAGAAAAAGTGTTGAAGATGAAAAAAACAGTTTTTTAAACTATTAATTTATGATATTTGCATAAGGGACACATTTTTAGACAAGGATCAGAGTTTTCAAGATACCTTGTGTCATAAACATTATAATATATTTAGTCATTCATAAAAGAATTTTTTGATTGTGTAATTTTGATTGAAAACCAGGACTTGATCTTAAATATTTCAAGAATGAATTAAATTTCTATAAAGAATTTGGCTTGGAAGATAAATTATATTGTCCTACATATTGTTATAACAGTTGTAACACATTTTCTAGGTCTTAAAGTGGAGCTGAAACAAGATCGCAAACTTTTCAATTTCTTTTAGATATTTTGAACCAGAACCAAGTTGTTGAACAAGATTTTACAGACATCTAGACCTGTATACACTCCAACATGTTGTTGAATTTGTTATTCATGCTTTTTGTTTTTTAGATGAAAAGGTTCCTCTGTTTCCTGTTGTTTATATATATATATGAGAAATATAATTCTCTTTTATCTATGAATTTTAATGCTGAATTTTATAAATGTTCTTTTACAGAAAAGCATTTTTTCCAAATTTTCCCTTTTATTAACTTTTTTCAGTCATTGGATCAAATAAAATAGTTTTTTTAACTTCAATTTTAAACAATATTAACCAATACTTGATTATTTTGCCAACAAAAAACATATTCATTCTAGTCATTTTATTTACTTAGTGAAATTTGGAATTCTGGTTTGTCCTTTCATGTGAATGCAAGTGTTCTGTATATGTCTCTTAAAATTATGTAATGGTAGTCATTCAATATGTGTCTTTATGTGAATGCTAGTTATTCTGTATGTATCTTTTATGTGAATGCTAGTCATTCTGTTTGTGAATGTCATGGGGAAAAATAATTGCAACCTATAAGTACCCATATTTGTAAATGCTGGTAATTTTGTGAATGTCCTGGAGAAAGGATTATTGCAAACTAAGTACAAATGTACTCATATTTGTAAATGCTGGTCGTGAATGTCAAGGGGAATGCATATGTTATAAAAGCTAGTTTGTAGGTGTGTCAAACACATGAATATTCCAAATATATTGATATTTACAATTGTGAGATAAACATGAAACTTGGTAGCTTTCATTCAGAAAATAAAATTTCCTAATTTCAAGAAAAATATTTGCTTACACTGAATTTGTTTCAATTTGCCTTGATATAATAGGAAGGGTTAAGATATCTGAATACAATTTTTATGCCCCTTTTTGTCTCAAGGTTTCACTTTTTTTTAGATTTTAAACAAATTATTAATTTTTTTACATGTTTTTTTTTATAATATTTTCATAGTTTTTTTTATAATTCACTTAATTTTTGTTTACATGCTTTTATTTTTTCCACACATTTGTTTCTTTCTATTTATCTTGGACCTGTTGTATTGAAATTAAATAAAGTTGAAATTATTGTTATAGGCTAATAATTGTTGTACATTCCCTGTGCAAGTCTAGTATCATAGATGATTTTTATTATATTTAAAGTGATGATAAATAGTATTTCCCAATCTAAATTACAAAATGCACAATGTATAAAACAATACTGCAATAAAAATAATTCTGTTAAACTGAAAAATACCGTATAAATACAAGAAAAAAAAAAAGACATAAAAATAGACACCCCTTTCCCAAATGAAAAATCCTCTTTCGGATGTACGCTTATGTGTGGTTTATTGTTTGATGTTAATAAACACCACCGATGTGTTCCGAAAGACAATGAATTTCTAAGTTTGGCAAATGGTCGATCGTTCAAGGTGGGTGTAGAACTAAGTGACACAATTGCATCCCACAAGACATTGATACTAGTTGTCGGTATGACAATGATCCTAGATGATTTCCTCAAGCAATGGACATTACAGAAAGCCATCATATTGTTTTAATTAAATTTTCTCACATAAATTGAACCACCTTGACATTTGTTTTGAAATTCAGTCCACTTCCAGTAGCAAAATTCGGTATTTGTACACTATATAAATAAAAACTGAAGTGATGCAATAAATTTATATTTATCCATAGACATATTCCGTATATTTTAATTGATTTCAAGCGTACATATTTATTGTAAACCGAAGTATTTTAACCGAAGGGTTGAACGCCATTTTTCATAAAAAATGACGCGAAGTCACATGACTTTGTTTTTTGATGGAACTCTCCTGCGTCACTGGCATCCCGACTGTATACAATAATTACACCTTATATCAGAATGCTGTCTTCTGATTGGTTGATGAAAGGGGTATTATTTTTTTAACCAATTCTTAGTTTTTTCAGTTTTTTCACCATTTCTGGGGTATTTGCCTAATAATTACCCTTCACCGAGACGCTTGTAACAAAATTTGTAAAACGTTATCAGTTGTTCGTTTTATACGACGATTCCGTGATAAGGCGCTCTCCTGACTTGGAGGAAGAATTCGTACCACCGATCACGTGACTTCATAAAAAATCTAGGCATTTTTAGCAGTAGACACTGCAGGTAGAAATGGATCGAGGAAAACGATCTCAAAAGTCGTCCAGCAAATATTGGTGCATGGTTCAGGGGTGTACATCTGACAGCAGGAAGAAACCCAATCTGGAAAAATATGTAACATTTATCCCATTTCCGACAAAGTTGAAAGACCAAAGGCCATTTTGAAGAAAAGATGCCTAGATTTTAGTCACGTGGTGATGGAAGTCACATGATGGTATTATCTGAATACCAGTATCCCGGAACCGACGTATTGCAAAATCGTATTTGCCATTTTTACCCTTCACCGAGATATTTGTAACAAAATTTGTAAAACGTTATCAGTTGTGCGTTTTATGTAACATCATTCGGTATAATTAAACAGATACATCATGTTAAGTCCTGAAAACGACAAACAAAAGGTGTTATTTATCTAACCAGTGTTCTAAATAATATTCGGTGTAATTAAACAGATATATCATGTTTGGGAGGGGTATTTGCGAAAAATACCAGTCTTGAGACTAAATTTCCCTTGCCATTCAGCTCGGAAAATTTTTCTTCTCTCGACTGGTATTTTTTGCAAATACTTACTTACTATATCTATCAAAAGGTATATCATCTTCAATAAATGGCTCAAATTCTTCTCTGTGTTCAGACATAAAGTTAGCTATCTCAAATCTAAATCTGTAATGGTTTCTGCAGTGTCCTTCGAACTGATCACCAAAAGCTCTGAACAAGCAGTTCCTGTAAATTACAAATTGTACAGATGATAAATCTATATATTTAAAATATCATTGACCAAATTTGCCTTTTAACTAACTTGATGGGAAAACTTGTAAATATTCTTGGTTTAAAAAAAATGACCCACCCAGAGTCCTCATGATCAACATCTGTCCTCCGGGCCAAGTTCAGTTAAACTTTGATCTGACCAGTAAATATTTTAGCCTTTATTTAGATATATATACAAATAAATTCAAGAATTTGATTCAGACCAGTAAATTCAAATTTTCATTTTGAGAATTTCCCACCACATTTGTGTGCCTGTCCCAAGCCAGGACCAGCATTTCAAACATCATTTGTCATGTTTTTTGTTATTGTATTCAGGTAGTTAATATGAGAAATGATTGTTCATTCTGTTGATATTGGTGGAAATGTTGACCAGCACTGTTTAACTTTTCTTTTTAAAAAACATTTCAATTTTCAGAAACTTCATCATAACCATATTTTCACTTTATTACATTAGACTGCAAAATTAATGTTTGGATGAACTTTGCTCCACATTTGTAATGATTTTTTGATGTCTTAAATGTTGTGTTTGGATGGACTTCACCCCATGTGTCTTAAACGTTGTGCTTGAATGGACTTCACCCCATGTGTCTTAAATGTTGTGCTTGAATGGATTTCACCCCATGTGTCTTAAATGTTGTGCTTGAATGGACTTCACCCCATGTGTCTTAAATGTTGTGCTTGAATGGACTTCACCCCATGTGTCTTAAATGTTGTGCTTGAATGGACTTTGTCCAACATTTCTAATGATTTTAATGTTTTAAATGTTGTGTTAACATATGCATGTATGTGTAAGCTATATACACTGTAATACAGAAAAATGTATAATATATATAAGTATATATATCCTTGTACTTTTAAAGTAATCATGAAATCTGTTCTTACTCTTAATATCGAAATTAAATACCTACATGTATATAAAATTCCAAATATTTATTTAGGTAAAGAGGTATGCATTCACTACCAACATGTTATATATATACTGACTTACGTGGGCAGAAATTCTAATAAAGTAAACATATGAATGAATTGAACTGTGCCGGAGTTTAATAAGTAAATTATTCTTTTCTATTACATATAATAGAGGACTTGTTACACATCAATGAAATGACAGCAAGCAACAATTTAAAAATTCACCTTATTCAGACTTCATAAAAATTTAATCTGGCAGCATAAATAAAAAAGTTAAAGTCAAGAGTATGTTAACAAAATAAAGTTCAATTCAGACTTAAATAAAATTCACAGGTTATCAATCAGCTATCAGTATGAAAACATAGATTAATCTAAAATGACATTAATAAAAACTAAAAAAAAATTACAGCAACAATCAAATTACAGAAATCTTGCAGCAACCACTATTGCATTTAGATTATTTGCAGAGCATTTCTGATGGATTGCAGCAGTTACCTTGCTGCAATATTGCAGCAAGGTTGCAACAAAGGATGGCAGGAGAGCCAATGTTTTTGTAAGGATAGCTCTTGAGCTAAGTACCACATCTTTTTATTAATTCCAGGCACTGTCATGATGTTTAAAATATTTGTACTATAAAAGTACACATCAATTTAGTTTGGTTAATGGGAAACCACTTACTGATGACATCACCAATGTGGTCTATTGTTAATGAACACAATAGAACAATAATATAATAATGCCATCCAATTTGTCCCTATTATAATGGGAACAGTAAAAGAAAATAATCATCTGATGGTTTCTAGGTCAAAATTGTAGGCCAACAAAAGGTGCTAAAATTCACACCCAATTTACCCATTCATGCATTGCAGATTACGATTTTTACTTATTTCTTTTTTAACAATTATATCCCATTTCCAGATTTTATTACTTTTAAAGAAAGAAACATGAAAAACTACTGTATCTTTCTCAAATATTATACATGCACCCTGTCTGAAATATCTTATTTTGTTAAAAAAGAATTTAATTAAAACTGAGTTAAAATTACATAATAATATAAAGACACAAATTGTTGAAATGCAGTAAATTTCTGTAATGGGTATATCATTGAGGGAAAATGGGGTTCTTAAAGGGCATTTCTTGTACTACATTTGTACATCTAAAAATAAATAGTTGTGCCATGACCACATGATATGCCTGTAGTTGTAAATCCAACTACCATACAATCACTATATAGCTACCATGACAGACCTTATTACTGCAAGTAACTGACAAAACATTAACACGTCAAGCATACTATATCAAGTACATCTCCCATGGGTGGCAATCAAAAATAAAAATTTAGTGGCAGTGAAATGTACTGAATACACATACATAGGTAGATGTAAATTCAACCACTCACAATCATTACCACAGCCACAGAGTCCCCCCCATCATGGCATGTGATCTACATTGTATAACACACATACAATGTACTGTACATTGCTGTTATATACACATGGATTAAAGTTTTGCAACATCAAATTAAAACTTAAATTAATAAAAATCAAATAACAGAAGTTTTTCAGAGTGTATATTATTTGTTTACAACTTACTTGAATATATTCAATTGAAAGTCCACTCTATAAGCTCAATCCTACACGTGCAATTTAAGCACCCACAAACAATGGAAATATTTTTATGTTCGTTGTTTGCGACACTTCTTTTTAACTCATTTTGTTTCATTTTGTGATTGTATCAAAGCAATGGGTCTATCGCAACTCACAGTCTATGCAAGGCAAAGTCCAATTACCAGAATGAGAGAAGTACATGTAGGTACCGGTATGTCACTTAGACAAATTGCTCATCAAGAAGTCGGTCATCACTATTCAACCATCAGTCAAATTGTTAGGAAATATCAACTTACTGATGAAGGAAGTTAAAGACCGACTTATAACTGGAAGCCCCTGTGGAACATCTCAACAAGAAGACTAGACAACGCTTTGGGAAGATTGTTAAGGCAGATTCCATTCACCAATAGCATCGTTCATAAAAAGGGAATGCTGGGTTGGTGTGCCATATGTTATCAACCCAACTGTTCAAAATCGAATGAATGCAGTTGGTTACTGTACAAGAAGGCCTGTAATATAAAGACAACTGCTTATGCAGACAAGAAGTAACCTCTATGCATGGTGTCCAGCACATCATTGTAGGAATTAAAGCTTGCTGGAGGAAAGTGCATTCGTCACTTTCTGATGCACCTGATGTATGGGAGAGTGCATGTGACATTAAATGAAATTTCTAAAGGCAGTTTTTATTTTTGTCAATGCCAAAAAATCTAAAAGGTCTTTTGTCAAATTCTTGAAACATTTGAAGATTACACTTGCTAGAATGAAAATTAAGAGTATTGCAATACTTTTTTCCAAGTACAATGTATATATCTGTAGTGTACAATCTACTGAATAATCTATAAGAAACTCATTGTGTACAAAATGTATGTTGTACACGAACGTCTTGTAATTTGAATACCCAGTTCACAATTTTGACTACATTTACATGTATATATTTCATATCTTACCCATCTCCAGGAATATCTCTGAGCTGTAACCCAAGCTTTCCAAGTTGTGTAGAAAAACTAGGGAAATTTTCATCATCTGCGAGATATGACTCTATTTTCTTTTCTCGTCGATGTTGGTCCCGGATATGTCTCTCTTCTTTCTTAATGGTGACGACATCTCGACGACCAGGCACACGATTCTGATTCCTTGCTATTACTCTAATTCTCCTGGCAGACATTTCTACTGAAATAAATATGACTTCTGAGTACAATAATCAGTCATGACATTTCTAACTTACCTAAAATTACATACATCTGAAAATTTGTCAACTTGCCCAAAAGAACTTGTTTTCCTGACAAACATGGTAAACAAACTCAAGTTAATTAACAATTATTTGAAAAGGACAAGCATCAGCTAGCATGCAAATTGGCCGATACTAAAGGTGGTTGAGTTGTTGGTGTTTAATGCCATTGTCAACAATAATCAAAGTTGTGAGTTCGAATAGCACTCATGGCAAGGTGTACAAAATTATGTGATAAAGTTTGTCATTTACTTGCGACAGGTTGGTAGTTTTCTCTGGGAACTCTGGTTTCCTCTGCCACTAAAACTGACCGCCACAATATTTTAAATATTGTCGAAAGTGGCATTAAACACCACAACCCTATCCCTAGGCCTATACACAATGTCTGATAAACATTTTAAGCTGAACTACTACTAAATTCAAATGTTCATCCCTTCTATTTCTATTACTTCGTTAAAAAATCTTAAACCCTGTATTAACACTAAAAAAAAACATGAACTTAGATATATTGACATTTATTAGCTGCAGTTCAGAAACACCATAATTATATATCTTTTGTTGTTATTGTTGTTGTTGTTTACTTTACTCATGTCAATTACTGTTATTATGTTCATTCAAATAAGAATTTGAAATATGATATGAAATCATCAGATCATTAAATATATTTATTATACATTAAATTTTGTTGTTCATTTTAAGTGTGCTTAATCAACTTTAAATATTCTATATAATGCAAAAACAAATTTTTAACTAATTGGAATTGGTGAACCCAAGGCTGTATATATATGTCCGTGGTGAACCCTAATATCTAGTCTAGATTATTAATTCAAACGTCTTAATATTAATAATTTTATTTTTCACCCAACAAATTTGCATATTGCACAATTACCGGTACTTATTTCATATACAGTCAAACTTGTATATAAAGACCACTCAAGGGAACCTGAAAATGTGGCCTTTATGAGCAGTTGCCCTTTATATACAGGTTAAAATTATATGCACTAATTTCATTAATGGGAAAAATGAGACTGCCCTTTATAGACAGTGATTTGGTACACTCAGGTGCCCTTTAAGGCAGGTTTGACTGTTCTTTAAAAGTTGTTTAGTTCCTGTGCATTTGTTCATGTTGTTTACTTAATTTCTTTCCAAAATGTTTTATTTATCAAACCTACCGTACGTTATAATAATAAAATATTAGTATTCTTTACTATGATTTACAAATTTCGCCATGGTAAGATAGATATAAGTAAATTATTCTATTTTTTTTTCATATTTTATCAGATTCTTTCATAAATTTTGCACCTTCATTGAATGATTGTCAAATAACATGGAGGTACTTGGTATACATTGTACATGTATGTACATGTGAGTGTAGAATTCCCTCACAGCTTATGTAACACAGCAGATCTTGGAGATGAGTTCCATTATCTATTAAAATGTGACTATTTCAATGAAAAAAGAAAGACTTGTCAGTTACATGTATATAGATAAAAATATTTTTCAAATTATATTATTCTGAAATTTGGTAATTTGATGAATCTGACAAAAAAATAAAAAATAAAACTAGAGGCTCCCAGGAGCCTGTATAGCTCACCTTGGTATAATAACAACATCAGTCAATAAAACTTGACAACTCCGGTCAAAAAATAACAAATGTAGCCCTTGTCATTGCAGACCCCCTCTCCAAAAAAATTTGGGCAGGGGTTCCCNCCTTTAATGTAAGTTATCAATATTGCTGTAAAAAAAACATAAATGTCAATGATTCTCAAAATTTAGCTTTTGCTACTTCACATTTTGTAATAAGAGTTGCTTCCCTTTGATTATTTAAGTAACCAAAAGCAGTGAAAGTCAACAAAAAATGCATTTCAAGAGGAATAACTATTCACACAGTTGTCGGACATTTTCAACTGTGAACTTTTTTTTGTAGATCTTGACATGCTGAACATTTTTGCAGTTTTAAACTTGACATCTACCCCTTATAGTTTTTGAAATAAAAAACGAAAAGTATTAATATTGTGAAAATTTGATGGAAAAAAGGGCAATAACTCCAAAATGGGTAATGGAATTTACTTCAAAATTGCAGGGTAGGTAGATCTTGAAATGCTGAACATGTTTGAAGTTTAAACTTAACATCTATCTCTTAATAGTTTTTGAAAAAATGGACGAAAAGTATTAAAATTTTGAAAATTTGATGAATAAAGGGAAATAATTAACTCCAAGATGGGTAATCAGATTTACTTCAAAACTGCAGGGTAGGTAGATCTTGACATGCTGAACATTTTTTGCAATTTAAACTTAACATCTATCTCTTATAGT
>MJUT01052187.1:732100-783861 GCA_002080005.1 Gigantidas platifrons
CTTAACATCTATCTCTTATAGTTTTTGAAATACAAGACGAAAAGTATTAAAATTTTTAAAAATTTGATGAAAAAAGGGCAATAACTCCAAGATGGGTCATCAGATTTACTTCAAAATTGCAGGATAGGTAAATCTTGCTGTGCTGATAATTTTTACCCCATGTTAGATTTTTGATATTATTAACGGTTTTTGAGTTATTACCCAAAAACCTACAATTTTACCATATGTTCTATATTTAGTAACAGCGGCCATGTTGGTTGGTGCACGGCATCACCGGACACAATTTTGAAACTAGACACTCTAGTGATAATTCAGACCAAGTTTGGTTCCAATTGGTCAAGTAGTTTCAGAGGAGAAGATTTTTGAAAAAGTTTACGACGGATGATGGACGACGACGACGGACGCCAAGTGATGGCAATAGCTCACATGACCCTTTTATAATATTTATGAGTAAAAATGTCTGCCCTCATGGCTGAAAAATGTAACTCTCTCTCATGTTGAAAATATTGCGTAGAGCTGTTTTGTGATTATGAATTCGTGTAATTTAAATTGTTTTCTGGATACCATTGTATTAACAAAGGTTACAAGAAATAAAGATATATAATATATAACTACATAATTGTTGCAAAATTAATAAATAAGCTGATAATTATGAGAATTAAACATGTTGAATGCACACTTTAACTTTATCTATAAAAGTTAATTAGTTATAACCATGTTAAAATGCCTCAAGCTTTTTTCACTGTCCAACAGTTCATTATTGGCAAGAACAAAGAATTATAGATCTACCTATAATGTTCAGATATGAAGAAACACTTTGTCTGGGAATTTGAAGAATGTCTCAAATTTAATTTTAAAAATTTTCTCACAGTTAAATTTTGCACTCAAAGCTACATTACTTAAATAATTTGTACTTTCCAAGCATATTTTATATGTATATCTATAGGCATTTTAATATATAAAAATAACTGAATCTAAAAGAAAAATAAAATGTATGTCAGTTCATTCATAGTTGAATTAAGAAAAAAAATGAAGTAATATTTTTTCAAAATGGTACATGCCAGCATTTTACGAAAGCACTGATCAGCATATTAAGCACCAATTTTTTTTTTTTTTTTTACAAAAACATGGTAATTTATATTCTTAATTTATTTTATAAACTGTTTTGTTCCCTGCTGCAGAGTACTCATTAGGTGGCCTTATATATACATGCAAAATATTTTCGTCTAGTACATGTATTAGGTATAAAGACACTAAATCACAAATCTGAGCTGAGAACATTTTGTCCAACTGCTGTCAATGTAGATATTTTCAGTAAAATTCATCATGGGGGTACCCTTGCATAAAAAAATTTGGATATATGTGTTCTTGCAAATATAGAACAGACACATTTCTTATGCAGTGTTGGGGTGGATATTGTCAAACGGAATATAAATTGGGCCAACAATCAAAGAAAAAATGTCCATATAATCGAAATTGTATATAGTGCAGTTTGAAATATGAGTATTTTCATTACTTAATCTACATTTTTTTGGTCGACGTATGGACATGATGGTCAAACCATTTATTTTTGTAGTGTCAAAACTATCTACAAGTAAAAATGTATTCAACAAATGCTGCATGTCCCCATAAAATATATATGATTATATAACTGTATAGTCCTCTGATCAGAAACATGTGACAAAGTCTTCCAAATCGAACCAGATTTATTAAATACAAATTATATTAAGAAAAGTCACATGAAAGAGACTAGTTTTTTTTAAACCAACGGTTGTTTCATCTGGAACAACACGGGGTTAAAATACTTTATTTACAGTTTCCAAAAAAAACACAGACAGAAAAAGAATAATTACAATGTATTATTAAAAAATCAAAAAAATCCTAGGACTGTGATTGTAAGAAAGAATAAATACACTTAAGGGATAAAATATGGACTATTGTGCACAATAAAGTAGTGAGTGATTGTTGTCACTTAAAGGTGAAATGAGCAATTTCTCAGCAATAACATGGTGAGAATAAATTAAATTTGATGAGGTGATGTCCACTTTGTACTAGACCAACATGTTTAGTTGGATTTTTATAGTGTTAGCTCACTGAAACAGTCTGCTGGTAGACATCCCTCGAACTCTGATGCATTATCCTGATTGAAAACCAACCAGTCTCTGATCTTACTCCTAAATGCTGAACGTTATCGGAGAAGCAACAAATACCAATTTAAATCCTTAACTTTGACCCAACCCGACCAGGGTTTGAACCAATAATCTACCACACTCGAGGCAAGCATGCTAACCATTACACCACCAATGTGGTTCATAATATTATACAGTAGGTACATGAAGTTTATCATCACCATAGTATGGGCAATGTCAGAGTAAGATGAACATTGATGAATGAACCTTAAATTTAGTTGAAAATTTTGCAAGTACAAAATGTAGTCAAACTTCTCTCAACCTGTTACATGTACATGTACCAATGAAATTAAAAAAAATAATGAGGGTATGGTTTCTGGGGACATAACTGAAAACAAATATGCGGTTATTGGGATGGACAAAAAAGACACCACACTTCAGGCTTTTCAGTAAGGAGAGGTACATGTACATGTACTTTTACCTACCTAAAATGGTCTTTGGTACTTCCTGATTTTAAAGAGTGTTGTATAAGATATTGATGAAAATTGTTCAAATTTTAATAAAAGAAAGGACCGCCAGTAAATAGTGAAGTACTGGTAGACTTGAAAAATATTGAAAGCCCTGCACTTACAGGTAAACCAGTATTCAGAAGAACTACATTTTGTACACTGAATAGTTGATTGGTGTTTAATGCCAGATTTAGCAGTTTTCAGCTATATTGGGGCATGTACTGAACTACAGACAAAAGAACATTTTTTGATATCATGTCATAAATATAAAGATACAGTGATTAGGATTAAAATTTTGATAATGGGACATTTTCTATTGACATTCAGAATTTCAATGGGCAATTCTTTTACATTCTTTGTAAATATTTCTGATTTCAATGGGACATTTTCAGATGGAATGTGATAAATGGCGCATGGCCCCCTCTAATCCCAATCACTGAAGATATAAGGAAAACTTTTGTCCAGTCTCATGGTTTAGATCTAAAAGATTCACATAATACTTATTTTTTACTGTCTAAACTTTTAAATCAAAAAATATTATTGAATGTGATTATCTAAATAAGTTCGTTAGGGATGCATTAGAAATAAGAAACACTTCTTAAAATATGTGTACAACTGTATTATTATATTCTGCATCATGCATGTAACTTTTAAATGTTGTTTTGTATAAGTATCATATTATTTGTAATGGAGAACACTAATGTATTCACAGGAATCGGAAATTTTATCAATATGATGAGAAATACGTCATATGGGTAGTGAAGTTTACTCACTACGTTCGTGAAACTTCACTACCCATATGACGTATTTCTCATCATATTGATAAAATTTCCAATTCCTGTGATGTATTATTAGTTTAAGTTATCTTTAAAGGCCAGGGTTGACCCAGAATTGAAATTGAAAATGTGCATGGTTTAGAGAAGTTTAACTCTACAAAAATGTACATTGTATACATTTAAAAATATATAGCCTATACAATGACCAAATTATGTATATATACTTTTATTTGGTCTATTAATATTGACATGAATAAATAGACTACTATAATCTTTTATCCATTTGTGCTTAAACTACAATGTACATGTATACTGCATCGAGCATCATAATGTCACTGACTGAGCTGTATAAATAATATACAAATGTAATACCAACAAACTTATATTTTAACCTCTTTTTCACTTAAAACAAACTCTTGACATGTGAAGTATTTATAAATAGCAAAAAAATCATGTGTTTTAAAAACTATAAAAGATTTGAGTAATATGAAATTAAAAAAAAGAATACGGTACCTATTCAAATTGTGATTTTCTATCCTTTCAAGAATAAATCAGTCCAACTTCTATTAGTCCTAATACACAAAATCAGAAGAAAGTGAATCACCGGCTACTTAAGTCATTGAAGTATATTTAGTGGAAGTGTCAACCACCCATTTATATCGGTATTGTGAAAGGTAACTGGAGTGTGACCCTAATTTTCCTGAATCACCTGTGAAAAAAATACGTTTTCTACCTATCTTCTAGTGAGTTATGGGTGCAAATATATTTTATTTACCTTAAAGATTTGCTGATCAAAGGCTATATGAAATATCAATTCATATCGAGCAAATTTTACATGTAAAACTAAAAATAATTATTTCACAAAACATAGCAACCTGTCAAGCTGCCTCAAGCGGAAATTACATCACACAGTCCAATCGTAATCCTTTTACCTTGTCCTGTATAAACGGGTAAATCTAGAGACACTCGAACAAACGGACGTTGGAAAATGTCAACATGGATAATAAGTCTGCGAAAGGATCAGGTGATCATTATGAACTTATAAGCACAATTTTTGTGTCAATAACTTTAAGATTTTATAAAGAGGTATTAAGATGTTGAGTCATATCAAGAGGAGGACATACATTGGGGCCGTGTAGCTATCATCTTTTTGCAGACATTCACAAATTACTGTTACATCATACATTTAGTCCGAGATTCCTCTGCCGTTCGACGACCATTTAGAACTTGCTGTTGTCGTTGAACGTCAGAGCGCTTGCCATAAAAAAACCCCAGCGGATTTTCCTCTCCCATTCGAGAGAGGCACATTTCCACGTTTTGTGGCTATCAGATTTTATTTTCTATCCAAAACCCTAGTAATATATATCGCTTCACCAATCATTTTTCTATTCATTCATAACCATCTTACCCTCAGAAATTGGTGTTACACTCCATTACAGCACAATTTCCCCAGACCATATAATTTCGTCATTTTGAACACTGACATTTTGAAATATTTGTCACGTGACTTCGAGAGAACTACTATTACCGCAATGTATCATGGGAGATGATTTGCATATATGATCTGGCCTTGTCCAAAATAGGGGGAAACGTAAGACATGCTCTTTCCGAAGCCCGCGGATAACACTGCCAAATGAATCTTTTCTATCCAACATATTTTGTATTATTTCCTTCTGCTCTGATTTGAGCTGTAGATAGAACTGTTTGTCCTGCAGAATACGCTTTATATCGTCTTGTATGTTTGTTTACGTATGCAAATTTGGCACACTGCATTTAGTATCTCCCATCATGCAATGCATTGCTGTCATCTTTCAGTTAGTATCGCGAGATCACGTTAAAAAAATGGCAGTGAAATGACCAAATCATCGGGTGTAAGGAAAAAACGTGCTGTAATCAAGTGTAACACCACTCTCTGAGGGTAAGATGGTTATGAATGAATAGAAAAATGATTGGTGAAGCGATATATATTAGGGTTTTGGATAGAAAATAAAATCTGATAGCCACAAAACGTGGAAATGTGTTACAAATGAGATGCGGAAAAAAATCCGCTGTTTTGCTTATGGCAAGCGCTCTGACGTTCTACGACAACAGCAAGTTCTAAATGGTCGTCGAACGGCAGAGGAATCTCGGACTACATACATTGTACCACAGGAATCGGAAATTTTATCAATATGATGAGAAATACGTCATATGGGTAGTGAAGTTTCACGAATGTAGTGAGTGAAACGAACAGGAATGCAACGCCGTTTTTGGAGAAATCGGCTCTGTCTCTTTAAACCTCCGAAAAATTAATAAAAAATGTCAACACTCTAACCAAATAACATTTACCTGCAATTATATGTCATTGTTCTCTTCTCTAATCCTGTCATTACCCAATTTTATCGTCTCAGTTGACAGTTCCACTTTACAGATAAGCCATTGTGTAACGTCACATTGACTACGGAACAAACTCGATAAATCCAAAAAGTATATACTGTTTAAAGGGATATTGTCTATGATTTTTTTGAAAATTTTCAACTGTCCATAAATGATTTGTTTAAGCTATCATTAAACAGTTATGCTACAAAATATACGATTGGTGTTCTTTTTTTTTGACAAAAAAGACCCAAAACTATCGTTATCAGAATTATTGTTCGGATGACAGAAATTCAAAGTGAAAGTAAAAGTAAAAACGGAAGTTTGGAATTCTCGGGGGTTTAGCTTTGAGGTAAGGAAAATACTGTTGAGATTCAAACACTTCATGATTGTCACACTTGTTTAATGTTGTTTGAATCTTAACGTTTCGTAGCGTATTCGCCAATACAAAAAATGTAATTCAGTGTTTAATCTTCATTTTATGAAGGTCAGTACGGAAAACAACAATAATTTTGGGTATGAAAAAATACAAATGTGGTAGACAATATACCTTTAAGACATCAAAAAATTAAGATGTTCCAGTTTTGTGGCATATTTATTTATTTTCATCAACTGAGGATCGGTCAGCGATACCTATAATTTCCGTTAACTATTTTCAATGGTAAATTTTCGTAACAATAAAGGGAGAGAATGTGACGTCACACAATGGCTTCTCGGTAAAGTGGAACTGTCAACTGAGACGATAAAATTGGGTAATGATAGGATTAGAGAAGAGAACAATGACATATAATTGCAGGAAAATGTTATTTGGTTTTTCGGAGGTTTAAAGAGCCAGAGCCGATTTCTCCAAAACGACGTTGCATTCCTGGTCGTTTCACTCACAACTTCACTACCCATATGACGTATTTCTCATCATATTGATAAAATTTCCGATTCCTGTGATTGTACATGTAAATCACAAGATCACTAACAAGGCCAACAAAACACTAGGTTTTATTAAGCGAAGTATTCATGGGTGCACTCAGAAAGTCAAAAAACGCACTTTCACTACAATAGTAAGACCCACATTAGAATATGCATCCACATGCTGGGATCTTCATACCAAAGATCTGATTGAGGACATAGAACAAGTGCAGAGAAGAGCAGCATGCTTTGTTTACAATATTTACAGGAGTAAAGAACCAGGATGTGTTACAAATATGCTAGACACACTAAATTGGGAGCCTCTGAGTCAACGAAGAGCCAAAAACAGAGTCACCATGCTGTACAAGATCATCAACAACCAAATGGCTATAGACCCAAACACATATTTAAACAAAAGTGATACACGTACTAGAGGGGAACATAAATACATGTATAAACAAATTACAACTTCAAAAAACATATACAAGTATTCTTTTTTTCCCCGTACCATCAGAAGTTGGAACTACCTCCCGGCAGTAATAGCACAGGCTTCAAACCTTGACAGCTTCAGGTCTGGTTTGGAGGGTATACAATTCCTTCCAGCCTTTATGTAATACCACTTGTAAAATTGTAATTATGTAATTATGTAAATATATATATTTTTTTTATCAATTTATAAGTTCAAAATTTTAGTCTCCATGCCGGGATAATTTCACTTGACCCTTCGAGTCTATCCTGTATTTGGAAGAAGAAGAAGAAGATCATGAAGATGACTCAAAGAATTGTCAAGGCCTAGATTCAGCAGCACGATGGGGAGGCAGATTATCTAATTACATTCCATCCAAACTCTTACAAGATACAAGATATTTTATTTTCCAATCATGGAGCCAGTACTGAGCAGAATAATCTTTTACAAAATAAAGAACATAAAATACACATATGATTTGTAATAATGTAATTTGAAAACAATAAAAAAAAAAGTTTTGGTGACACATTGTGACTCTGAAGGTCAAGGGGGAGACAACCCATAACCCTCCCAAAACAAAACATTCATGCATAATTATATTCTCCACATCAGAATTATTGTTATATATTACACTATAATAATTGGCATAAACAAACCAAACAAAACCTAACACAACCACATCCTAGAATCAGTGACATCTGCAAAATACCTTGGCATTACTTTACAATCAAACTTTCGATGGAGCCTACATTATGACAACATCGTTTCAAATGAAAACAAATCCCTTGTATTCTTGAAACGAAATATACCAGTTTCAAACATAGATATTAAATCTAGATCTTGCTAAGTATTAGTAAGATAAAGGTTGGGTACATCTGCAGTGTATTGGATCCATATGCTTCTTCCAATACAATGCAGTTCTCTAGTTGAGTTATATCTTCCTCTTCCAGTGTAGTCTGTATAGAACAGGAGTCGTCGCTGACTGTTTTAAGTTCCACGGTACTGGGCATGGCAGGCACACACAGCTGCTGTTCCCAAGACTATGTACAACTAAAAACTTCACTATGACGTTAAAACTATTTATCCCATATCAACAAATATAAAAAGAAGATTGAAGCAGTATTTTTGTTGTAATTATGGACGATTACAGTTAAGAGTATATTTGTTATATGTGTTTCACCAGTATATTAACATTCCAAGTGGACTGTATAGGTTCAGCAGTTCACATGTTTAAGGAGTAGTCAGATGTGCACATTTTAGAATTATATCTTTATCTATTTTACTTGTTATATTTTCAGGTGATGCTATAGGTCTTCCCAGTAAATTAACAGATGTAGGAGCTTTCTCATATTCTAGTTTGTGTGGTGTCTCCTTATTGCAACTGTTTGATGATGATTGGAACAGGTACTTGTATATATTTTGTACCAAAAGACTGTTCACACAGTTGCTCTCAGCTAAGCATGCATCACCATGGAGTAAAAGCAAAGGTTGGTTGGCTCAGAATCAGAATAATGTGTCTGTGTGGAGCGACATGTCTTCCTGTGGACTGTTGTTTCAGTTAGCTAACACATAAACATCCAACAAAGTGTGTTGCTCTAGTCCACAAAGCAGACATCATCATCGCATTGAATGTAACTTATTGGAGCCATGATATGGCTAAAAAATTTCGCATTGGGTTAAAGACTATAATAAATCTCTCTTACCGGATACTCACCCTTATCAAGAATGAACTTATTTTTTTCCTTGATATAGTCGAAAAATTACTTAGTCGGTGTTAAACAACTCTCAGTCATGATCACTAGTTATTGAAACTTAATGATACATACAATACATGCATAAGGAATAAAAAAAACACATTATATAAAGAGATTGTAATTATTTTTAAATATATGAACATTTGATTTATATTTTATTTTAATTTTTCAGAGAATTTAATAAAACAATTATTGATGCTATTCTACAACATTTAGACCTACCTGCACAGGTAATGATATTAATTTTTTTTTTCTTTTAATTTTTTTTAATTTTTTTTTTTTATAAATATTTCAAATAAGCCAAATTTGGTTTACGGTTCAATAAATGTATAGAACACTAGGCTATTGTGAGAAAACTGCAATCTTTTGTATTAGAAAACATTAGATAGCATGACATATACACGCTTACATTGAAAATAAAAGTTATGCAATACTTGTAACATGAATGTGTAATTACCTTTTTTATGATGACCAAAATCAATTCTGTCTGTCTGCACCCTGTAATGAGGTTTTACTCAGATCTACCACACAGTGACATTGTATACATCTACTTTGTAATCGATACATTAAACTTCTTTTTTTTTCCACAAAATAGTATAATGTTGGTTGCTTAACAAGTTGTTTTAACAGTGGGCATATAAATTTCATTTTCAACTTGGCCCTCTGCAAGTAAGCATAATAATATTTTAAACCATGTGCTTTCATGTACTTGTAAACCAAAATATCATAATGATCATGGCCACAATGCTACATTTGGTCAATACAATGCAGTTTAAGTTGCAGGATAAATAAAGATATTTTTGTTGATATCATTCATTAGCCAGTAGAAGAGGTTAAGGAAATTGACATTTAGATACATGTATGAGATGGAAAAGGATACTTTCTATTACTATTTAGCATTAATATTCTAAAAATATCATTTTCTTAAGCAAATAAAAGGCTGTACTGACAAAGAATAACAGTATTTCGTGGTGTGAAATAGAAATTGAATAAATTATAATAGTAATAAATAAACTACAGTGATAATGAAATAGATGCCCATTACATACATAGTGTTGTGGTACAGACATTTGTATCAGGTCGCACCTGTTGGCTGAATCAGTATCACTACAAGTCGTGATAGATACGAGTTGTGATGCGGTTTGTTCACACAATAAGCAAAACCTGATACAAAGCCTTGTACAAACACACTATGTATGTAATAAGTTTGTCTAACATTTCAATAAAAACAAATTTTAAGCAAATAACAAGGGTCGAAATAAGATTAACAAATTTGTACCATACTCTGAGGGAGACTACATTTTGTGCGTGATGTCACGTTTGTTGCCATTCATTCTATTGCTTTGTTAACGTTGCTCACATTGACATGTTTTACCCCGCATTCCAATGATATGGTGTCATGACAAAATAGTTCGGCTGAGAAGATCTTGTGCAGCGTCGTACCATTTTTTTTATCACCACAGTCTGAGTGTGGTGATACAACATCTTGTATCAGACACCTTGTATCGGACAGGCTACTTTCTTTAAATTCAAAGGAAAACGTACAAAATGTTAGATAAGATCAGATATTATGCAGAAATCTTCTCTTTTAACCTTATGCATCACCACTGCAAGCCCACCATTGGTAGACAGATTGGTAATAGCATCACATGTTTTTTTGACAAATTTTAGGCTTGTGATTCAGTGAGAGCTATATCAGATGGCAGTGGTATGGATGATCCAAAACCTTTTGCAGATGAACTACTTAAGGACCCTTGTTTACATGGTAGTGGATTACCAGTTATCACAGATCTTGTCACACTCTCAATATCACATGGTATGTAAGCCCTTGAGAAAACAACCTTTCGAGGGTTGACAACTTTTGATGTTCACCTCATATGAAGGCAATAATTGTACAGTAGAACTCGAACTCGAAGAGACTGTCAAAATGTGTTTGAGTTATCGGAAGCTCAACCCATTGAAGTTCCGTAATTTTAGAGAGCTAAAATCTGGTTCTGAACCCTGGACAGTTTATTTGCACTATGATCCACTGATGCACAGTACAGTGGGCCTTTGTCGTGAAGAATATTTAATCCTTTAGAAAGTTCTCAAAGATTATGGCTTCTGAATACCTATTTGGTATCGTTGAGCATTCCTTAGAAACTTTTTTTTCACTGTGTTTTTGAATCTATTTTATATACAGGAAATATGAAGTTGGGTAGTAACAGTTGGATTGATATTGGTATAATGTTTAATAATTTGGGTATCTATTATTAAAGTCCAATTTTCAAATTTTAGCAAATGTTCATTTTTTTAAAAAAGAAATTGAATTGGAAGCAATTATACATGTTTTTGTTTCTTTTAGTATAATATAGACATAAAAACTCAGGTTAATCGGAATTTCACTACTAGTACATTTACAAGATTGTAAACATTTGGTCTTCGGATTGTTTTTACGATTTTGACTTTTCCGGTTCCTCAGTTATGGCCCTTGATATGTTGAAAAATATAATATGCAGTGCAGAATATCATTAGTGAACAACATACCATATTTTTCTAGTTAAGATGGTGAAATGCAGTAAATAATTAATTATCATAATGAAAATGGTCATGTTTATGGTTTATGGTGTTTAATGCCACTTTCAACAATATTTCAGGCTTTCAGTTGTATCGTAGCGGTCAGTTTTATTAGTGGAGGAAACTGGAGACCTTTTGTCAATCACAGACAAACTTTATCACATAATGTTGTATCAAGTACACCTCGCCATCAGAACAGGGTTCAAACTCACAACTTTAGTGGTGATTCAGATTGGCACTGATTGCACAGGTAGTTGAAAACCCAACTACCATACGATCACGACCACAACGCCCCCTGGTCATGTTTATGTTATATATTGCTAGATACAGAGTTGTATTCAATTTGTGTGATAAATTTATTTAATTAGGTCACTATGACTCCAGGTTGAGAATGTTAATAAAACATGTTGCTTGGCAACTTAGAGTAAGCTGGGACCACCTTGAAGAAATAGAAGCCCTTTTGGCAGAGACACTTGAAGCCAAGCAGTACAAGGTGTCAGAGTATGTATCATATCATTGTGAAAGATAAAAAAATTCAATAAGCTATGTTATACTGTTATAATATTAGAAATAATTGCTCTATCAATATTTTATTGTTTTCTAGAGTCAGATGTGTACCTACAGATTACTGATCTGACTATGGAATTCGGTAACTGTCTTATAGGTTGATATGTATGTACACTGCTTTTTCATATACATAAATATACATTGTAATCTCTTAAATATATTCAGGGGCCACCATGGTCTTGATCGTATGGTAGTTGGATTAACAACTACCTGTGCAATCCCGCTGAGGACGAGGTTTACTCGATACAACTTTATGCGATGAAGTTTGTCAGTGACTTGTGGCAGGTCAGTGGTTTTCTCTGGGTCCTCTGGTTTCTTCCACCAATGAAACTGACCGCCAGGATATAAATGAAATATTGTTGAAAGTGGCATTAAACACCCCAAACCAAGCCAATCAGTAATTTTTGGTACATTTGCTGAACTGATTTTCATATACACAGTACATTTTCTCATATATTACAATGTATAACATATGCTGTACTAAAGTAGTGAATGTAGTGTCTTTTATATTATACAAAGTAGGGTAGTATACACTTATTAATTGCAGTCTGTCAAGGGACTCCTGATTTTCCTTATGTTTCCTGATTTTGAGCTGTTCCTGAATTTGTTAAATAAACTCCTGATAAATCCTGATTTTGAACTTTTCCCCCACAAAAAAATAAATAACATAATAATATGTTGAAATTATTTTAGTGTAAAGCATCTTATCAATAAGAGGAGGTGAGGAAAATGGCCTAAGTAAGACCTTTTAGCCTGCCAATTACATTCTGACATTCTGATAATGACCTTCATCTGAAATCAAAAACACCATGCTTAAATTTATATATTATGGCCTGAAAGCTCTTACTAGGAGGGGAGAAAGGTGGCCATTTTTAGGGGGTTTTTGTATGGTTTTATCACTTTTTATTTAAAAAAATTCCTGATAATCTCCTGATTTTTAACTGAAAACCCTCCTGATTTCCTAATTTTTTAAGCCAAAAAGTGCTTGACAGACTGTAATTGGTATGAGGGTAATAACAAGTTTATTGTTCCACAATACATGAACTATGTATTGCTCGAACAGTTGAACAATAAACTTGCTATTACCCAAATATCCATATATATTACGGACTTAGTTTGTTACACAAATTTTCATTGGTTGTTCAACCATGAATGTCAGCATATATTCAGAAAACAGACGGGGTATATATTTCAGCCTTCCAAAAAACAATAGAATAACAACATGGCCGACAAAAATATTCACGCTTCACTGAATCAATAGCATAATATTGAATAATAAATGTATATTTACCCAATTAATTGCTGTTTTTACACTCAAAACGGCTGCATGAACAGTTAATTCCGTCACAAAACACCAGATCGATTCAGCAAACTACTAATCCTGACATATGTTCCACGACTGTACCATAACAAACTTGAACATCATGTGCAATAAACAAGCTAAGGTGTGTTAAACGTTGCGCCTTGAACACTTTCGAAGTAACGGAACAACACCAACTTTTTGTTAGACGTTGTTAACATTTAATTATTGCAAACCCGTTTCCTTCATGAGACACCTCATACATGAAATATAACGTGACGCATATTTTGACGTCATCATAGAAAGAACGTCATAGGTACGGAAAGGGACATTTCATGATTTAGAAAAAAAATGAAAATAAAAGACGCAAAATATTTAGTATTTTTAATATTTTACATATGAATTAGGACTATGTGAGTGGTAAAATAAAAACAAAAAGGAAAATAAAAACAAACAAAACAGAAAAAAAAACAATTAAAAAAATCCATGCCATGGATGGATGACTTTTTTATACGACAGTTGGGTTCTGTATTTAAAAAAATGGTTAAATCCGTAATATATCTGTTATTCAGCTATCAGACAGGGCATATAATGTGACATTCCTGGCTTAGGATATATATTACCTTCGGCTGCGCCTCAGGGAATATATATCATAAGCCGGGAATGTCACATTATATACCCTGTCTGATAGCTGAATAACATATAATATAATATATATATTATAAACAATATAAAATTAATATAACAACATAGGTTTTTAGCTTCTTTGACCATTCTTTAAAAATATAATGGTTAGTATAAATGTTGAAGTGGATACATTATGTAGGTAAATTAACAAAATTGTTTTCTTTCAAATATCTGAAAAGCTTAGTTGAATACAAAAAGTCTTGCTAAATGAAATATGGAGGAACAAAATATTTTGGAATGTTTGAAAAAAATTGTGGATAGCAGCAGTTTTGGTGGGGGTGGGTTACAGCAAACATATTTTTTGTATGAATGTCCTACAGAGAAAACATTATACAATTACGGCCCTCTGTGTGGCAGTGCAAATTTTGGCAAAACATCTCAATTATTTTATTATTACATGACTAATATAATCCAATCAAAAAATCTATCATATAGATTAAAATATAATAATGAATCATTATTATAACAGATTTGTAATTAAGTCACAATATCATTTTTTTTTGTGAAAAAGGGAGTATAAAAGGTGAGATTGATGTTGTTTTCAGTGACATATAAATACATTTGTGTGTATGTAAATATTGTGAACATGTAGTTTTCATTTTGACCATTCACATTATTGCGTCGACACTTATATTTAATATGCACTTGTTTTACTTTCCCTTGTCGACATACTGTGGTCATATTAAGCACTTTTCAGCTCAACCCTAGACCAAAGTGGTATTGTCATCACTTAGCATTTGTTGTCGTCGTCCCCTAGATTTTGGCATTTCTCAGTATACTTCTCACAAACCACTGGATCAATTGAAACCAACCTTTACTTATTTTTTTTTTATATTTTAAATTAATTTGATTAAGTACCATGTCAGGTTTTAAAAAAATCAGTTTACAATAGAATGTTTGTATATTGTACAAAATATTCACATTTATTGTTTTTGATCAAATGAAGCACAATGATTACCTGAATTCATTATTATTTGTAATAATGAAAATTATCCAGGGTATTTGACAAAATTATGGTACAAACCTAAAAAATATTTTACCAAAATTTCACACAACAGGCAATAAAATAAATCTTCATTAGCAGGTGAGTGCTACATGTTTATGTGAGATTTTAGTTATTTCTCTACTTTTGAATGTTGTAGTTTTTAAGTAATAGATTCATTAAATTAATTGTTGTAGATAAATGTCTAGATGTTACAGTTTTAATTATTCTAACTTGGCCATAGCAGATATTGATAGAAATCTACCTGAAAAGAAGGATAAAGCTTAACAGGGACCCAGTAGTCTAATACCACTAAAATTTGAACGGGGTCCCTGTAAATTTTCAAACAGTAACACAGGTGGATACTGAAATGTTGTATATTTCATGTGTAAAGTCAGTTGCAGGACCTTAAGAATTTTGCTGGAGTACTAAAATTGTCATTTTAGGAGCTCAGCTGGCAACTGCCTTCAAAATGCAATTTTTTTTTTTTATCTTAAAGATAATCTTTCGAATGGATTGATGCACTTGTAGAGATAATAAGGTTTTCTGCTATGGGAGTTTTTAAATGGAAGTTTACTTTGTAAATAGATTAGGTGTCAGCTCATCTTTGAACACGTACTCATCATGAGTGTAAGAAGATGATTGGCAAGAAAAGTATTGTTACATCCCAGGAGTTCCTAGTGGTAAAGTTTACAGTCTCCGTCATGACTTGGTTAACCCGACGTTGATTAACATGATGGGTAACATATTTGGAGCAGGAACTGTCTACATTTCTTGAGCAGCTGAGTTCACCCCTGGGTTTTAGTGGGGTTCATGATGCTCATGTGTGATGTTTTATAGATTATCGTTTGTCCTTTTGTCCTTCTTCTTTTGGCCATTGTATTGTCTGTAATATTACTTATCAGATTTTTAGCATGAATTAAAAGATAAATGCCTTTAGTGAAGAAGAAGCTGATTACTCTACCATAGCACAGGAGTTCTCCTTTTGATTTTAGTGGTATTGGTATTGTCCAATCAAATATAACTGACTGCCTCGGTATAACTGAAATATTGTTGAAAGTGGTGTCAAACGCCATAGCCCCCCCCCCCCCCCNCCCCCCAATACTCAATCTTTAGTTTTCTGTGCAGTCTTTCTTGAACCATTGTTCATATTTTGATTGTAATCTTGAAAATTTTCTCAACTCTTGATTTTCCTGAGTTTTGGATATATTTGTTTTATGTTAAACTACACCACATCCAGGTCTTTCAAAATGGCCGGTTAACTGGTACTTTTACTGAGTTTGATTTATGAAAGATAACACTGGAGAATTAAAAAAAAATAAAAACATAATTAATTTCCAGAGATTTGTCCACAATACAAAAGAATGTCTGTTTTTATGTCTATAGTATAAATAGTCATGGAAAGAATATCATTTGTTTTATCTGATTAAAAGTGGTTGTTTTGTTGGAATCGCAAGGTCACTGAATTAACGTGAAATTAGCATGACATTTAAATTTAATCATGTGTTCAAAGGAAATCTCTAATGTTACAGTGATTTATTTATGCTGTTAATCTATAAGTCAGATTGGAACAGGACTACAAAAGTCCGCAAAGTCATGTACAATGTACAATATATGATGGAAAGGTTTTCTTTATTAACAATCTCATAGACTATGCTAGTCAGACATGGTTTATTTACAAATCATAAAAGGAAAATTATGTACAATGACACATACCGAAAAGAGAAAAATATTTCATTGAGGAATATTATATCGCATATGCTTGGCAATGCAATTTTCATTGACTTTTAGGGTGGTAAATGAACATCTTCCTTCATAGTTTATGGGTGATATGGGGGGGGGGGCATCTCTAATCCACAACTCTTCCTAGATGCATGTTATACCAGTTTTAAGTGGGCAGTTTTTTCTTCAAATCACTCCTTAATTAATTTCATTTCATTTAATTCTTTTTTAATATTTCAAGGGAAGAAGCAAATGAAAAGAAGAAGAAATCCAGAAATCAAAAAGTGAAAAGATTTGCTTTGATTGGTTTAGCTACCGTTGGAGGAGGGGCTTTGATAGGTAAGGTGCTTTGATCGATTTTGCTACCATTGGAGGAGGGACTTTGATAGGGAAGATGTTTTGATTGGTTTAGCTACTGTTGGAGGAGGGGTTTTGATAGATAAGATGTTTTGAATGGTTTAGCTACCATTGGAGGAGAGGCTTTGATAGATAAGAACGGTAAGATGCTTTGTTTGGGTTTCCTACTGCAGAAGAAGATGCCTTAATAGGAGCCTTAACAGGAGAAATTTATACAGACACGTTTCTTAGCAACAAGATATGCCTGTGCACAAAATTACCATATGTAAATTAAAGCTTCGTAGGAAGTCAGCAAAGTTCATATGAATACGGCAGGTTTAACATTGAATTCTGATGTGGATTGCAAAAATCAAATTCAACCCAACTTCTGTCTTTTATGGCATTGAAAAGATTGATACATGTATTGCAAAAGAAAACAAAAAAACTTTAGTTTTATTCATTAATTAAAACAGTTTAATAACGAAATATCAGAAAGTAAGGGCAATAACAAAATTACCGAACTCCGAACAATCTTCCAAAGGGAAAGTCAAAACTCATAAGTATATAAACAGACAAAATCAGTCAACAACCGGAATACTGGGAAAACCATAATGACCCTGACTTGGTACAGGCATTTCCAAAGAAATGGTGGGTTGAATCAGATTTTACAGTGACCTTCATGCCTTTAATATTGAGTTTTCACATATTTTCAGATGAATTTCAATTAATAAAAAACTTTAGACTATGTATTTATTTCTGTCAAAAACATCAATTAATTTCTATTCTAATTAGGACTAACTGGAGGATTAGCAGCCCCTTTAGTGGCAGCAGGAGCCTCAGCCATTATAGGAGGGGCAGGGGCTGCAGCGTTGGGAACAACAGCTGGTGTAGCTATCATAGGGTCTTTGTTTGGAGTAGCAGGAGCTGGTCTAGCAGGTAAGGTAGACATGGCAGATGGGAAATGGGAAATTAACAATAGTAGCATTATCTGATCCTGCTATTATAATGTCCATGTTTTTTTTGTCATTCATTTTTATACATATTATGTCATGGTGCTGTTGTCATCGTCGGTCTGAAGACAGATTTGTTTTCATGCAATAAGTTATAGTTGATGGATCCTTCTGTATTTTAGACCATAATTGAAACAAATATAAAAATTTAGACTTTATTGAGCATAAATTGTACGAATGAACAAAGGTGATGCAGGCTCAGGTGAGCCTATAGTTAAAGTAAGTACAGCATGCCATACATGTTAACTATATGTGAACCTTATACTGCAAAAAAATTCGATAAATCTACAACATTCAAGTCCAAATATTGGATACAAAGTTTAAATATAGTACAAAACTACAAAATCAGAAATTTATAAAACCAGCACATTGGCAAGTTGAAGACAGTGATCAGACAAACAATTTGCAATCAATTGGTGTCGGTTAGATCTGACTGTGCATCTATTCTACATGAAAAGGGGGGGGGGGTCTTAAGTGTCGATTTTTGCCCCATAATTTGATTTTAAAAAAAACTCTATAACTTTATTGTGATGGTTTTGCTTTAATTAAATGGCAAAATGTACGATCTTGTTTTCATTGAAAACATACCTATGATGTCAGTAATGATGTCGTAAATATGATATTTTTCGTATTTTTGTCAAAATTGGCAATATTTTACACAGAATATTTTAACACCTCCTCCCACATCTACCTCATAAAAACACTAAATATTCATGTATGTTATATATATTATTAAATTACATAATATGCCAAAATATATTTTAGTTAAGTGTAATGAGGGAGGTGAGGATATAAATGTTGATGTTTTGCATTGTGTGTTGTGAAATAGTCAATGTTGCAGTGAATGAGTTAAATGGATAGAACCCGGATAAAACTACACATTATGTAGTGTATTTTTTCTATCTTTACACCAATTTCTGCCTTATTTACATTGCCTATTTACTACAACATTATTGGAATGAAAAACAAAAAAAATATTACACTGTTGCAACAATTCCAAAATCCAAAAGAAAAATCGTAGAAAGAGGCAAAATTGATACCCCTAACACAGAAATACATGACCTCTGACCCCTAACACACAACTACATGACCGCTCACTTTCCTGGCTTGGTACAGGAACTTTAATAAAAGTGGCATTGGGTTAAACTAGTTTTATTTGTCTAAACCTAAACAATGAACTACTGAACAAAAGAACCCAAACCTTATAAATGAAACTATTGTAAAATATTAATAATAATAAAAAAACATCCAATTAACATTTAATTATGTCCTGTCTATCTATCACAAAAGTTTGTTTGTTTTGAAACTCCTCCTACATTAAGGGCCGTCGTGGTCATGATCGTATGGTAGTTGGATTTACAGCTACATATGCCATCAGTGCCTATCACCACTAACGTTCTGAGTTCGAATACGATCGGGGCAAGGTGTACAACATTATGTGATAAAGTTTGTCATTGACTTGTGACAGGTCGGTGATTTTCTCCAGATACTCCGGTTTCCTCCATCAATAAAACTGACTGCCACGATATGACTGAAATATTGTTGAAAGTGGTGTTAAACACCATAAACCAAACCAGAATTTTTTGATTGGACCATTACTGATGGAGTTATTACCTTTTTTGACTTAGTGAGGGAATACATTTGTTTTTCTGTCAAAAACAACCTTCAAGTTTAATTAGAATGATAATGAGTGTGATTTTTGATAGTCTTGTTTCAATAAATAAATTTAATGTTACAATAAAAAAAAATATGCAAAAAAAAACCAAAACAAATGTACATTAAAGAGAAACTGTTTAAGGTGAAAATGTTTTGCAGTAAAATTTGAATGTCTTTTTTCAGGACATAAAATGAATAGAAGATATGGTGCAATAGAAGAGTTTTCATTTGAGCCAATGATATCTGGTGGTGCTTTACAAAGAGCTCCTACAACTAAACAATTACACATAACAATATGTGTTACTGGATGGCTGTCTAAGTCAATGACAGGTAAGGTTGTGATCATGTGCTAGTTAGTTACATTTTACAATATGTGTTACTGGATGGCTATCTAAGTCAATGACAGGTAAGGTTGTGATCATGTGCTAGTTAGTTACATACAACAATATGTGTTACTGGATGGCTGTCTAAATCAATGACAGGTAAGGTTGTGATCATGTGCTAGTTAGTTACATACAACAATATGTGTTACTGGATGACTGTCTAAGTCAATGACAGGTAAGGTTGTGATCATGTGATAGTTAGTTACATACAACAATATGTGTTACTGGATAGCTATCTAAGTCAATGACAGGTAAGGTTGTGATCATGTGGTAGTTAGTTACATATAACAATATGTGTTACTGGATGGCTATCTAAGTCAATGACAGGTAAGGTTGTGATCATGTGCTAGTTAGTTACATATAACAATATGTGTTACTGGATGGCTATCTAAGTCAATGACAGGTAAGGTTCTGATCATGTGGTAGTTAGTTACATATAACAATATGTGTTACTGGATGGCTATCTAAATCAATGACAGGTAAGGTTGTGATCATGTGGTATTTAGTTACACATAACAATATGTGTTACTGGATGGCTGTCTAAGTCAATGACAGGTAAGGTTGTGATCATGTGATAGTTGGGAATGTTGTGATCATGTGATGGTTAGATATGCATATACTGTGCCATAAGTGCCTATCACCACTAGAGAGTATTATATTGACTCCTGCTATGGATAGATTTTTTTATACAGCCTTATGTAAACTAATCAGAACTTTTAATAGTCTAGAATTCGAATATGATGTTTTTCATTGGCTATAAAAAAACTATGTAATTGGTATACTATACTTTGCACATGCATATTGCCTGTGTTGCAGCAAGTGCAAGTTAATTTGATATTTAATGTTAATGTACATATATTGTATTTGTCCTGCAATAATATTAAAAAGTCCAAAACAACTGCCAAATTGTCTGAAAATAGCTGATACAAGCGTCGTTCTAATCGTTTTCATTGGCATCATCTGTGACATCAGTGATTATACTGTTACTGTTACTCTACATGAATCAGGTACCAGAAATGCTTTATTAGGTCCATGACTAAATAACACTGAAGTTTAGTTGATCCCCTTTATTAGTACTCAAAATTACACAGTTGCAGGAGAAAACATTAAAATGTTCACTTTGTTTCTTTACATTGTTAATAGACAGTTTTAATCATAACAACAATAATAATGATTTCAGATGTGAAGATTCCATGGAAGAATTTGGCTGAATCCCAGGAACAGTATTGTCTACGATATGAATCCAAACATTTATGTATTCTTGGAGATGCTATTGAATATTTTATAAGTGGAGCAGTTTCCATGGCAACACAAGAAGCATTGAAATATACAGTCCTCTCAGGTAGATAAAAGTAAAAATATCAAGTTTGGAATGAATGTCTTGTAAAAAATTTATTAAAATCGAACAAGAATCGACTTTTGAATATTGTTTTGAAAAATTGGTTTTATATGAGATATATAGTAAAATAAATTTAATGTGACCGAATACTTTTTGCACGTCTCTGTAGCTTAGGATTTTTAATGATGTTGAAAATGGCATGAAACAGCTTCGACTTAATCATTCTCACAAGTTCTTCAATGGTACATATCCGTCTTATTTGAAAAATAATTTTGTAAAAATTAACAAACATCACAAACACAATAAAAGATCAAGTCATTTTAACTATGTAAGGCCTAAAATTAAAGGCATCCAATCAACAATATTTTAGTACAATGCAATTCACTTACTACCTGATTCGATCAAATCCATCACTGATCGGCAAATGTTTACGGAAGAGGTTAAATGTCACTTGAAATATACCAGTTAGGAATAGGGTAGATGTGTCATTTAGTATTAATAGTATTATTATTTAAAATAATTAATAAGTTATTCCTAATATTAAATAATCCCACATTCCCATTCATGTTGATTATTGACCTTAAATACCCACATAAGCTAATATTTGTAAAGCCATTGGAATTAAGCTGAATGCCTTTCATGGGTTGGCAATTTATCAACATTTATTTAAGCAGTATTTTAAGTTTTATTTTTAAATGAATTCAAAATTTTAAATCACTTGTTAGGATTGTTGATATATTTTTAGCTTAAATATATTTGACCTTTAACCTTTACTAAATTATCCATGTGTATACTTTTAGATTTTTGCTGTTTCGCCCAATGAAATGCAGGGAAACAGCAATATGCAAATCAGAAAACAATTAATAATTTACATCAGTCAGCCTTGTTCTAGAATATGACCCATTTATAGTATACCAATCTGTTACTGATGATACAAAACCAAAGCGTGACAAATAAAATACTAAAACTAAAGAATGTATTTGAAAATTGTTATGCGATAGGAGCGTCCATGTATGCAAACAATAGGAGCATGCATCTATGCAAATTATTAGAGCGTTCATCTGAAGATCGATAAGAGCATGCACTTATGCACAATATGAGAACATAGTTCGATACAAACTTTATAAGAGTGCACCTGTACTGTAAGTCTGTACCATTTCCGTTTGTCCAGACGAATGAATCAAGTTTATTTGGTTCAGTTGTTTTTCGTATTGCCTTCAATCGTTAAGGAATGTTATATGTGTCATGGGCTGTAACTTACTACCAAATACTTTATATTTGTGATGAACTGATTTTTCATGGATTTCATTGGTCAACCAATCCACAAATTAAGAACTCCTCCTAGACTAAAGTTTTCTTTTCATTTACATGAACAACACTAAATGTATGACACAATTTCATCATATACTGATATATATGTTATTTATTTAGGAAAGTTAGAATCCACGAATTTAAGAATTCTAGAATATGTATTTTATGAGCAATCCACGAAAAATTTAGATCCATGAATTGAAGTTCTTTCACCATGTTCACAGTGTTCTAATTGTCATGACGACATGAGGTTGGGTTTAAAACTTTATTTTTCTCTTGACATATCAATGATATTATTTGAATAACCCGAGTTTTATAATTTCAGCAATAATAACAGCTATAGCTTGGCCTGCAGTGTTAATATCAGCAGCTAATGTTATAGATAATCCATGGGGTGTGTGTTTACAGAGGTCTATAGCTACAGGGAAAGAATTGGCAGAAACTTTACTAGCCAGGGAACAGGTATAAATATGCAGGGTTAAATGAATAAGTTAATCTGAGTTTAAAAATTTAATATTTTACATGTTTATATTTCTACCAAATACTGACCACAATCAACAAGTTGATTGGATTATAAGTTTTCTTTTCCAAAATATAGATTAAAAATGTAAATTAAATTATTATATTGAGTGCAAATTGGAGTGCTACGGACATATGCAGAAATCAGGACTTCATTTTTTCAAGTTTCTCATATCAATGTAATTTAAAACTTAGATATGTGATTTCAACCAGAATTATATCAATTTTCTCAGCCTACCCAATTTATACCTTGATAAACTACAGGTGGGGCCTCATTAACTAGAAAATAAACATTAGAGAAAACCGAAGGGACAAACAAGAATGAACAATCCAGAGACACTGGCAACTCAAGAAACATGACGAAGACAAACAAAAACAACAACAAACACACATCACAACACGGAAAACAAAAAAGATGAGCAACAAAGATCGGGGTGAACCCATGTGCTCACAAAGGTTAAGTAGTTCCTGCCTCTGAATAGACATCGGGGCCCGGGTGGCTCAATGAGTTAGGTCGCTGGATCTAACAACTCGTACAAGCCTATCACCAATTCGGCATGGGTTCGCGCCTGGCTTTGTAAATTACAAAAAAGGGTGCACTCGACTCGCAGCCACAAGTGATAAAGTTTACCAGTTGCTTGCCTATGGTCGGTGGTTCTCTCCGGGTACTCCAGCTTCCTCCACCACTAAAACTGGTCGCCATGATATAGCTGAAATATTGTTGAAAGTGGCATTAAACACCAAAAATCAAATCAATCAATCATCTGAATAGACATCTGCCATATTACTCATATATTCAAGACATGTTGGACACTACTCAACTCAGATAAGTTGTTTCCTTAGATAACTAAAAAGTAAAAATTTATTTTGTTTGTACATTTTTTGTTTGTAGTTGTTTTAGTTTAATTTCATTTAAAGTTCTACTGTACATAACATATAATCTTGTCCTAGCTGAAAGTAAGATTTATTTATTTCCAGGGAAACCGTCCAGTCACTTTAATAGGTTACAGTTTAGGTGCTAGAGTTATATTTTACTGTCTAGAAGAAATGTCAAAGAGAAAATGTGAGTATTTTATTTCTAAAAGTTTATGATATTTATCAATTTGATTTTTATGACCAAATTTTACAATCTTTATCACTGGTATTTTTCGTAAATTTTACAATTTTAGTACATGTATCTTGTATTTCAAAGAGAAAGCATGATGGGTATTATTTTCTTAATACTTGACATTTCTGCTGAATTACCATACAATTTTAATGCAAATCGCACTCTTTTATTATATTCACATTGAAAGTCTGAAAATTATTTTATATTCTGAAATTGACAACATTATTTAATCTCACATCAGATTGTATTGTATGGAACAAAAGCTAAGATTTTAGCTTTGGATTTAAAATGCACTTAAAACCTGCAAAAACTGTTTTAGTCAAGTGAATAATTTTGAAATTAACAAAAAGAAATCTATGAAATCAGAAAAAATTCTATGCTCTGTTATTATAAACAGAAAATGAAATATAAGAAAATAATGCTTACAGAATTAGCTCCTGTATTGCTAGAACTGCTAGAGTGAAAAAAAATATGTAGAGATAAATAAAAATTGTATCAATATATAAATTATTTGTAGGTTGTGAGGGCATTATAGAAGATGTAATTCTATTAGGGGCACCTGTTACTGGCGATTGCAAAAGTTGGCAGCAGTTTGGTCAAGTTGTAGCTGGAAAAATCATCAATGGATATTCAAAGTAAACTATCTATCTAGTTTGTATTTTGCTGGGAAAAAAAGACTCAATACTCCGGTTTACTCCACCAATAAAACTGATAGTCACGATATAGCTGAAATATTGTTGAACATGGCATTAAACACCATAACCCTAACCCTAAAAATGACAACATTTCTGGATACTGAATAGTCATGGATACATTTCAGGGTTTTTCAGAGTTTAAATTATTCAATGTATATTTAAAGAATGAAATAAAGAAAAGAAATTATGAAATAAAAAAGTGAAATATTTTGTCATATATAGGTTTGGTGGTTGGTTTATGGTGTTTAATGCCACTTTCAACAATATTTCAGTTATATCTTGGCAGTCTTTTTCATTGGTGGAGGAAACAGGAGAAAACCACTGACCTGTCCCAAGTCACAGACAAACTTTATCATATAATGTTGTATCAAGTACACCTCGCCTGAGCAGGATTCGAACTCACAACGTTACCGATGATAGGTACTGATTGCATATGTAGTTGTAAATCCAACTACCATACGATCACAACCACAACAGCCCCTGATTAGGAAAAAAGTAGTGTGTTGTTTTATTTTTTCAAATATAATTATTTACAGTTAAGACAGAAAAAGAGAATACATTGTTTTTCTGTGTCTGTATAGATCTAGATGTAAAGAAAAAAGAAAAAAAAATAGTTGAATAATTTTTTTGAAAGCTATAAAAAGAAAGTTTAAACAGTGATGGTCAACAATTCCACCAATACCAACAAAACGAACAATTACCTCTCACTTTCACTCACTGAACACACAAAAAAAAAAATCAAAGCATATGACGTTGGAAATCCAGGTTGTGTCTTAAAACAGGCACAAAATGTGGCAGGGTTAAACTAAGCTAGTTATTAGGATCCCAACTGCACACCAACCTTGATAACTGGATCTCCAATGGCAATAAACAATAAAATATCTTTCTGTAACTTATTTATTGTTAAAGTAACAAATTTCATGATATTATTTTTATTTAAGATGATTATTGTTGTCTTAATTGTTTACAGAGCTGATTGGTTACTGAAGTTTTTATACAGAACATCATCAGTACAGTTTTCTGTTGCTGGGTTACAGCCCATCAAATGGGACAACAGAAGAATGCATAATATTGACCTGTCTGATATCGTAAGCTTTTTTTTAATATTGATGTGTATAAAGCATTAAAGTTTTATATACAAAAGGTGCTCCGGAAGGATAAGCAATTCTTGTTCCACTAGTAACGGCCATCGTGTTACTGATAAACGACACGAACATTTTCAGATAGGGAAATCATGCCGAACACCAGTATACGTTAATAAGTGCAAATAACATAAATAAAACATGAACCCCCTGCGAAACAAATGGAAGTAAAGACGAACCAAAGATCGTTTTTACATGGAAATTGCAGTAAACATTGCAACGTTGAACTGAAAACATGAAGACATATACTGTATAGGTGGTAAAATTCACAGGAATTAAAATTCACTAATATGAAGGTCAAAGGTATTCGCTAGTTTTTAGTTTCGTGATTGTGTTCACATAAAAAAATCAACATTTATATATGAGGGTATTTCTGCTGGTTTTATTTTACAGGAATTTATTGTCCTTTCAAAGGTAGTGAAAATAAAACTCTGGTGAAAGTAACCACTTATACAGTAATTGACAACATTAATAACACAACCCCCACTGAAACATGGTTAATTTTTTACACAGTTTCGTTGTTATCTCAATTGAATATTCTGTTTTACAGGTTAGTGGCCATGGTGATTATCTGAAAGAGCTCGATACTATAATGAAAATAGTGGGTGTCAGAACTAAGCAGGATATTGTTATAAAACCTTTGACCTCTGGTTCTATGATGGCAAGGAGTGACAGTATCCTGAGTTTTACTAGTAGTGAGGGAGAAGAAGATGGAAGTGAGAAGGAATCTGTAGAAGAGTCACATGAGAGATCACATGACCAAACAAGAAATTTGAAAAATCCAGATTCTATGTCTACAGGACAACAAACTCAAAATGCTCTAAACCAGTTACATCTAAATGATGTACCAGATGAAAAAGGTGATATACCTTCAGAAGAATTAATTAATAAAAGTGGAAACCAATTAAGTGCAAATATGGAGTTTTGTGGTGTTGATGACGAGAGTCCAAATAACCTAACTGAAGTTGAAGGCAAACTGGGTGACAGCAACATTGGTTCTGAGCATACTACCCAACAACTGGATGACAGAAACATGGGTTCTGAGTGTTCTACCAAAAAACTGGATAATCCTGACTTGTCTCCATCAAATGTTGTAACGCAAGATTCATATGAAAAAATTAATTCTCATCAACACAATGGTACAAATGTCGAATCTAATTCTAGTCAATTTGAAAATAATAATATACATGATGCTAAATTGTCTTAATCTAATCCTATTAGAGATTACAGTCCTTGCGATGAGAAGCGGTCCTCTGGCCCAAGACCAATAAAACTTTGGACCATTAAATTTTTAGATTTTTTTTAAAGAACTTTATAAAAATAAATTCATGAATTTGAATCGGACTCGTAAATTCAACTTTTCATTTCAGACTGAGAAAAGCCTCTGAAGATTATTTTTTTGCAATACATGTATCTGTTAGTCTGAGTATCAGCAACCTGAATTACATACATTAAATTGTCAAAATTTAAAGAGAGTATCATGACTGCTTCTGATCGTGAAAACACTAATGCTGTTTATTGAATGAAGAATATAACTGCTAAAATTCTGTTTTATTTATGAGATTGTTTGTAGTGAAAGTAGTTTGCATTTTTGTGACAATTTAAGTGCTTTTATGAAATTTGAAGATTTGTGTAAGTTTATGCCTGAAGCATTTGTTGATTACAATATCTTATTCTTTGGATACCAACAACTTGAAGTAGGTACTGACATATAAAAAATTGTCATAATGTGAAGAAAGCATCATGACGACTTCTAATCGTTAACACGCTAATGTTGTTTAATGAATGAAGAATACAGCTGCTCAGATTCTGTTTTATTTTTAAAGATTGTTTGTAGTCAAAGTTGTTGTTTGTATGTATTTTTGTGATAATGTAAGAGAAAGTGCTTTTATTAAATTCAAAGACCATTGATCTACATATATTTGTATTAATTTTGTATATAAATATATTTATTGAAAGTAAGTGCAATAAAATAAATTCTAAAATTACTGAATTTAATTTCTTTTAATTTAATTTGGTTCTATGGAAACCAAACTTATTTTTGTTTTTAAACTATTTCAATTTTGATACTCATGAATTTGAAATTACTTTTTAAGTTGAATCTGTAATTAATACAAAATATTTTAAAGACTTTTTGTATTTATGTTGAAGCATTTGAATTTTGTTTGTTTGTTAGATAGTTCTGGTTGTATAAGGATTGCTGATATCTGGGAGTGAGTGAGTGATTATTGTTAACGCCAAACGAGAAAATTTTCAGCGATATCGGGGCGAGAACAAGTTACATTTTAATGAGATGATAATGATGTATGCTTTGTCCTAGATCAACACGCTTTAAGTTAGATTTTTATAGCGCTCACTCACTGAAACAACAGTCTGCAAGTAGACGTCACATGTCGCTCCACTCTGACACATTATTCTGATTCTGATCCAACCAGTCTTTGTTCTTACTCCTTAATGCTGCGTGCTTAGCGGAGAAGCAATAAATACCAATTTTATAGTCTTTGGTATGACCCGACAGGAACTCAAACCCACGATCTACCACACTCATGGTGAGTAAGCTAACCATTACACCACTGATGTAGTTTTGCTGCTATCAGCTGTTACCAATCATCCACAAATGAACATTATAGTACTAGTTGTACCAACCAATCAGGTTGTGGTTATTGTTGTTAATGCCACTTTCAATGGTATTTCATTTATATCATGGTGGTCAGTTTTATTTGTAGAAGAAATCAAAATGCCCAGAGTAAATCAGAGACTTGCTGCAAGTAACTGACAGTCTTGTAATATGAAGTTGTGCTTTATTTTGGTAAGTCTACACACTGGTAGTAATATCATAAGTTAGTAGATATAACCTAGACATTGTATTAATAGCCCCTAACCCCGTCTAAGAAGCTGGGAGACCACTTCAAAGAGGATACCCTGCACCTGTTTTATGTAAAAGTAATATTCGGATCAATGTGGCCAATGTCTGTCATCGTGGTCCTTAAACTTGTACATTTTAATTTTCTCTGAAACCACTGGGCCTATTGGAACCAAGCTTGATAAGAATGGTCATTGGATGGTCCTCTACAAAGTCAATGTTTTTTGTTTTGTTAATCAGAAGTAGACAAAAGAAACAAGAGGCCCAAAGGTATCAAAAAGGGTGTGTCCAATTTTGGAGGGTTGTACCCAGCAGCTGGTAAAGTTGGATAATGTTTTTGTACCCCGAGGTTGCGTTTTCGCTCTGAGATAAGATCAGAGCTTATGGTTTTAAAACTTTAGGAATCGTCCAATAATAACAAAGTACATAAACGTATGTATTTGATACTGTGTTTCGATTGGCTGTTCTTTTCAGTACAAGTACAAAACTCATATTCAAAAGTGTTATGACTTAATGGACATGGCAGATAAGATAACAATCTGAGATGATGTTCGTCATTTAGAATTGTGATGATGTGATCAACAAACATACACGGGCCATTGTGATCGAATGGTATTTGGATTTACAACTGTATGTGCAATCATTGCCTATCACCACTAAAGGCCTGTTTTTTAATTCTTAACCATTAACCTGGTTTTAAACTGTTTTATGGTTGAGAATTTTTTTCGATGTGGTTTTAATCATGCGGTTAAATGGTTAAAGAACATGTTAACTGGGATCGAAGCACGGTTGAATATGTTTGAACCTTTTTAATTACCAGTATGTTTAAGAGTTGAATTGTTTTATTTGTAAATGAAGAATTAATTTTACTTTGTTAAAAAATAATCAATGAACTAGAAAATTTCTCTTAAATATTGTTCTTCAACCATTGCATTTTTTATCTATCTTAAACATGTTTCAGGTTGTTTTCAACCATAAACAAGTTTGAGAATATAAAAACAGGCCTTATCATTGTGAGTTCAAATCCGGCTCATGGCGGTGTGTACTCGATACAACATTATGTGATAAAGTTTGTCAGTGGCTTGCGACAGGTTGGTGGATTTCTCCGGGTACTCTGATTTCCTCCACCAATAAAACTGAAATATTGTTGAAAGTGGCATTAAACACCAACAAACTTACATGTAATTAACAATTTATTGTCATATAAGTAAGTAATACAGCGTGTGACACAGCATACAATAAACATATTAAAAAAATACAACAAATTTAAGCAGCTGGTTTGTTAGTCTGGGAGTGTGCTGTCCTCACTTCCATTGAATGCTTTAAAAGATAATTGAGTTTCTGAGCCTGCCGAAAATCTGTTGGGTTTAGAATTAATTTTTTTTTCAATTTCAGATACTAGTAATTGAGTCACCTCAATCGAACTCATACAAACAGCTTTTTTTTGTAACATTACTAACCTTTCACAATAGAGAAAAAATAATACATTCATCATCAATATTGCTACATTGGAAAAAATACTAAGATTTCGGGGCACGTTTGTTTTTATATCTTCCCTTTTCGATTTCAAAACTATTATCACATATTCTAAACTTTGTGGACCCGGGTGGCTCAATGAGTTAGGTAGTTGGATTACCTAACAACTCATATGGCAGTGGTTCGTGCCCGGCTTTGTAAATTACAAAAAGGGTGCACTTGACTTGCAGCCGCAAGTGATAAAGTTTACCAGTTGCTTGCCCATGGTCGGTGGTTCTCTCCAGGTACTCCGGCTTCTTCCACCACTAAAAATGGTCGCCACGATATTGCTGAAAGTGGCGTTAAACAACAAAAATCAAATCAAATCTAAACTTTGTGATAAATTTGTGGAGTTCAAAATTTTAGATGCTTGTATAAGAATAACTGTTTTCCTCCTTCAAGCTTTCAATGTTGCTTTTAGAGAGTCTAGCATAATTATTATTAAGTCCTCATTTTAAAATAGGCATCAAAGATTTATATCTTTCATAGTATTACAGGATGATAGCTTGTTCATTTCTATCACACCCAAAGCTCTGGCTCCCAAAAAGTAGGAGCTAGAAAAATTGCCAGGTGCCAGTTTTGAAAGTCAGGAGCCAGCTAAAACTTTTACAAGGAGCCATTTTTTTCAAACCGAAACTGTGGATGATTGCATGTACCTAGCATGTTCAGTTTCATGTATAAATGGTCCGGATTTGTTTGCACAAATGTTAATGTCTGTATTGTACTTCTGTTTTTCACTTCGATTTCACCATCAAAAACAAAAAAAATTATATAATTTATTACAATAAATAATCAATAAATAACAACATAGACATCATCATATAACAACAGTTAACATACAATATGATACAGACATACATTCAGAACTGTCACTAAAGTTACATAAGAATCCTGCAGGACTTTCCTGCAGCCCACTTATCAAAGGCCTTGTTGAACTGGAACATTGTCTCATCACTGTCATGCAGACTGACTCTCATGAGGTTCTTCAGGGTGTTGATTGCTAACTTGTTCCTAACATCTGTCTTGATGAGATTCATCCTGGAAGACCCCCTCTCGCAGTCTACTGTGCTGACAGGTGACACTAACAAGTGCTCAGCAGTCACTGAAACAGCTGGATAGGTAGTAGATGACCTGACAGCAAGTTGGAATAAGTCTTTAACTGAGGAAAATAACTTAGGAGACCTTGACACCTGAACTGAAGCATAAGAAATAAAACCTACCAACTCCTGACTAACAACAGAAATGTCACCTAAACCATACGAAGACAAGTAAGAGCTAGCAACACTTGAAACCTCAGAAAGGATAGAATTGTCAGATTCTGACTGGGAATACTGAGAAGGGTCAAACAACTTGGTAAGAGCCCCTAATACAGATGCATCCCCCTCCTCTGTAAACCTTGACCTAAGAAAACAACTTGGTAAGGGCCCTTAATACAGATGCATCCCCCTCCTCTGTAAACCTTGACCTAAGAAAACAACTTGGTAAGGGCCCCTAATACAGATGCATCCCCCTCCTCTGTAAACCTTGACCTAAGAAAACAACTTGGTGAGAGCCCCTAATACAGATGCATCCCCCTCCTCTGTAAACCTTGACCTAAGAAAACAACTTGGTAAGGGCCCCTAATACAGATGTATCCCCCTCCTCTGTAAACCTTGACCTAAGAAAACAACTTGGTAAGGGCCCCTAATACAGATGCACCCCCCTCCTCTGTAAGGGCCCCTAATACAGATGCATCCCCCTCCTCTGTAAACCTTGACCTAAGATTATCCATATACAATATACTGACAAACTGAGAACAAGCTGAAGAAGACTCTGACCTTTGCTGAGCACTGTCCCTGATAGTGTGACATTTATACTGAAATGTGCACAAACCCATGGAATCCAAAATTGGCTGTGCAGGGACTTGAGAAAGAAACAGGGAAGTGTTGGGGCCTGACTCGGACTTAAGACCTTCAAGAACCTGAACAGTAGAAAGAAGGAGGGGGTTCACCTCTGTAAAGTCTATGTCTGACCTTTGATAAGCCTTACACAACATAACCAAGTGCCTAAGAACATCAGACAGGAAGTGTGCAGTGTACAAAAACTTGTACGTGGTGATAGGCTTGTGCATGACAAGAGCCTTGGCAGAGTTGTCTTCAATGAAGACGCTTACAAGGGAAGGGTAGTTGTCAACAACTGCCTGCACACTACCTTCGAAACTACCAAAAAATCACCTGCTGCAGACGGGTCTGGGAAGACTGTAGGACTGCCTGAATAGCCTGGAGTTTGGACATGTTTTGGGGGAGTTGGCAAAGTACTTAAACATGCTATTCAGGACATCTTGAAACTTAACCAAATACCTAATTTTGTCTGCAGCTGCCCCAGTGCCTAATGCTAACCTGTGGGCTATACAATGGGAGGCTAGTAAACCTGAAGTGACCTGCCTTAACCTAGTAACGACATCACTCTTACAACCAACCATGACAGAAGCACCATCAGTAGACACACCAACTAACTTGTCAAGCTTGAAATTAAAGGATCCAAGTAAACTAACTAACTCACTGAATATGAGTTGCTTAATGCCAAGGAACCGGGTAACTAGGGTAACCTTACTACCAACATTAGCAAGATACCTAACATAGACAACTACATTCTGAGAAACAGACACATCTGTACTCTCATCAAGCATAATACTGAAAAAACCAGACTCGCCAACCTCACTTACCAACTCATCTACTACTACCTCTGCTAGTGACTGCTGGAACTCCTTAGGAACCGACCATTTAACTTGCAGGGGGGGGGGTATGGGTTTTTTTTTCGTTCAGAATTTTTTTTTCGGACATCACCAGAGTTACAATATTTATTTTTTTCCAGAATTTAACATTAGGTTATATGACAAAAACTCTGAATCAGATTAATTTTTATTCCTCCACCAAAATCAGAATATTTTTTCAGCAACATTGGGAATCAGAATATTTTTTTAGAAAAAAAACCCCATACCCTCCCCCCCCCCTGGAAGTTAAATGGTCTGTCCCTTAGCGCGACTGTAGTGAGTGTAGTTAGTATGCTTATCCACCTGAAGATCTTTCAGTTGTGTGGCACCATTAATATTTTGTATTGTAATTGTATACATATATAAATAAAATTACTCCTATAAAGTGGGCATTCATATTTATTGTTACTTTGTAATAAAATATATTTTGAATGTATTGTTTCTGTCAATCAACTTGTAAACATTTCATGGTACAGTATCATCAGGTGAAGAGTTAAAAACTACAATGTAGACAATGGTTTGATTACTTGATTACTATAACTTTAAAAACTGTACAGTTCTTATAAATATTACTGCTATTACTGTCTCGTGTACATTTACACTATAATAATAAGCACTATACCTTCTTATTGTCATCTCAGATACATTTACCCCAAGTTTATCATTTGCTTATTCAATTTGACTTTCCTGAGTTATGCACAGTTTGTGGAGTTTTGGAACAACTGCGTTAGCTAGGACATTCCTGGCAGCAAAGTAAACATTTATCATAGCACTGATAACTGCATCCCTGCTCTTGTTGATGGCATTTGTCTTTAATACTACCTCCATGCTGGTCTTTTGTTGGTTGGTGGTCTGTGCCAAAAAGTGACTGTTGGGACCTACAAAGTGAAGAATAAATAAAATTTTACGAATAAATGATTTTTAGTTTCTGTTTTAGATTGTGTGTCCAATAATAAAACTATTTATAAATATTTCCACCGTTGGAATCGATCACGAGTCTTCGTCGTTATAATTGATTTAGTGTTTCTTGCCGTATTTTGACTGACACACTTGCATGTGTACATATATGATGTGATATGAAAACATTAAAATTTGTACAACTTTTCTGAACGAACGTACATTTAGTTCATGCACGTACATATATACATCGTGTCCTGATGACAGTGATGTTATAAATAGACGATCAAGCTCGATTTGCATCGACAATTCTAAAAAAAAAGATCACCCAACAACTCGATCGGCAATAAATATAAACAACGATTAAAAGTACTTTATGAATAAATACATAAATGTAATACAAAGAATAAAGAATAAACAAACTTACATGCGAGAATTTCAAAACAAGGTCAACGAACACCGGCACTTGGGTCTAGCCACAGGGGCCAGACGAGTTTTTTTAATGCACCTATATACCTATATACTAACAAGGGTACCAACTCGACAGTCATCAAAATTTAGGTATGTCTTGTTTAACTGAGTGGAAAAAACTACTATGAATTTTATACGTATAAAGGTGATATAGACTTAAAGCTGAATAATTTTTCTTTACAAAAAAACTTATTTGAACCACGTACGTCCAAAAATAAAAAAGTTACAGCAGACCAAGTCCGTACTTTCAGTTACAATTTTTTTGACGACAGTCGCTTTACTAGATCCAGGATAAACCTACCAAAATCGATGCACTTATTCACACTATGTGATTATTATGCTTGATCACACCTTTGGTATTTTCAAACTCTTCCTGAAATCGAAGGACCGCATGCTAAACGGTTTGACGACAGTCGCTATACTAGGTTCAGGATAAGCCTACCCAAATCGATGCACTTATTCACACTATGTGATTATTATGCTTGATCACACCTTTGGTATTTTCAAACTCTTCCTGAAATCGAAGGACCGCATGCTAAACGATTTGACGACAGTCGCTATACTAGATCCAGGATAAGCCTACCCAAATCTATGCACTTTTTTCACACTACTAGTATGTAATTATTATGCCTGTGTGAGTTCCAGTTCTCACATCTATTTTATGTTGACCTTCGTATGTAGCCAATTATTGGAGGGAAACTGATCATGGCGACGACAGACACAAAGAAAGTACAAAGGTTAACAATAACGTTGCTCGTTAACATGTCAAAATGGGAGTTTTTATGAAGCATATTCTCATACATTGTGTATTGTACGGTTTTAATAATACATATTTATATTGCTAGGGCGTAGTGTTTTGTTTCTGGTTGTAAATTAACTGCAGTGTTAGCTCTGCTTTAGTAATTATTTAGCTATGACACGTAGCCGTTTAACCTTAAGTTCTAAATATAAAAAAACTCCAACTGAACGTCATACTGATCTGAAATAACTGGCCATGTTTTGTTGTGTAAAATAAGTGAGTTCTATCATTCTATTATTATGTAAGTATATTTTTATAATTTATTTATTTAATAGAAATTTTCTTGTTAACATTAAAGAAATTAAGCATTAAATTTAAAGATGCACGACAGTTGATAAAATGGCGATAGTTTACACATATATATATAATTCCACTTTGGTCATTGTGTTGTCTGTCCTTCGATTTACGGCTTCTGATTACCTCTTTGATATCTTAGATTTACGGCTTCTGATTACCTCTTTGATATCTTTAAAGATACGTATATAGTAACAATGGTTGTGCACTGAAATATTCTATGCGAAGATCGTTAACACACCGAAATGACTACAATTAGTTTACAATATGCCATAGAAGAATGCCATCATTTGAAGTACATATGTACTATCTATTATGGCAAATTATTGAGTAATGCCATTGATGTCAATCAATTTAATATTTCATTTGTAATGCGTCTGGAGTAACAAACTGAATTTAACGACTGTATTGGAAATTAAAATAAATTAAACAGTAAATATGGATATTACAACTAACAAACAGATTCTTCTTAGCTAATGGTCAGACCATTACGAACATTCCCTGCTAATATTGCATATTGTCGTTCGTTTGTGAGATGGTGTGTGATCTTTTTAAGTGGAAATGAATATGTACATTTTTTTCATTGTTCATATAAGCAAATACCATCGGATATCCAATATTATCAAGAGGTGAGAGGAGGGGGTCGTATTAGCTGATTTAACCCCGCCATAGTTTTGTTCTTGTCCAAGCCAGGACCTGAAACTTTCAACCAGTGTCGGATTTAGGACAAATGAGGCCCCTTACTTGGGCCCGGAAGGAGGTAGACCCGGTAGGTCTACACAGGCAGGCAGGCAGGCATACAAAATGTACATGCTCAGGAAATTTAGGAATACAATGTAGTTCAAATAAATTTAAAGTTGCACCACATCAGCAAAAATTCATCGCAAACATTTTTTCTGGCAGGAAGATGCTCCCCCCCTGGCCATAGGGGCACTGTGGTTAAGCACACCTAAGCACAATGGTAAACCCGGCACTAGCTGCTTTCATGTGCAATTCTCAGTTAAGTATGCCATTTCTGTGTGGCTACTTTGAAAAAAATGAATTATCTAAATACATGTCAAAATAAATTATAGAATATAACTAACGAAACGACACAAAAACTAGATTGTTCAGGTAACATCGCGAACTGTAAGAACGATGACCGTAGACTACACGATGCTTTTCATACAACATTTGATTAAAATTCATCATAAAAATTAACAATCATTTTATTTTTTAACTCTTATTGAATAAATGCGTCTGGCGTGTAAACTTATATTTTTAATGAAACTTAAAAGGGCCGGTAATTAATATTAATCAATTTCAACAAGACTTAAAAGGAACCGATAATTTATTCAATCTTTGATTATCACTTTAAAGGAATTTATATTCCTACGGATTACAATTACCTTGGCTTGGGTCATCAAATTCGTTTCAAAAATAATCCCTGATAAAATAGATTACCAACAGTCCGCTTGGCACGCGTGTACACAAAGTGATCAATAATCTGACATGTTTTAAAGGTGAATAGGCGACTCTAACTGTTTTACAAACAAATATTATTTGTGTATTAAAAAAGGATGTATGAATGGAAAGTTAAAAAGTGTCAAAACATTATTTTCATTTATGGTTTTAACTTCCGTTTTTTTTTATTTTGACACATTAAGACAAATATTGTAAGTTCGAAATTCTCTGGAAAAAAATCACTTCGAACTTCGACACATCGAAGTAAAATTACATTGTTTTCCTTTTCTAGGGACCTCTAAACATACTCGAGTTATCCGAGATTTCGAATCATCCGAGTTCTAGTCATCAGAGGTAAAAATGCATAGGACTAACGGGAAATTTGCCGGGACTGGAAAATTACCTCGACACATCCGAGATTTCGAGTCAACCGAGTTCGACACATCGAGGTTCGACTGTATGCTCTAATTTTTGTGTTTCCTTTAAGAAAAATACATCAGTATTACTCTATTTTTTTCAACTGGTTGGGCGTGGCTTAACACGGGTTGACTGATTACAGGAAAGTCCATGTATTTAGGAGGGTCAGGTTACCTGATCAATTTCATTTATACAGCTATATTCAATCGTGCGTTCTATTCCTTTTGTATAAATTGATTTAGGTGACACTGCTGAATACAGTTCAATAATGTCAATAACGGGAACCGCCCTGTACATACACAAAATAAAATCGAATGCTCTCGTGTAAATTTAAAGGTCAACTCCGCCCGACCAGTTAAATAAAATAGAGTAATAACAAACCTGTAAAATTTCAATAGCATATCTTTTACCATTTTGAAATTGTGAGCATAGACGGAAGGGGACCATTTTCCCCTTTATTTTATACAGGTTTCCTACGTTACTTCATGCTTTAAGCATGAGAATGTACAGCTAATTTTTGCATAATCATGTCGTTTGGTGTTTTTTGTAAAGTGCTGAGACTGGGGATGGAATGAAAATAATAATTTGTTTTCCGACCGAGAAGATTTTAAACATCCGGTATCGTAGGAAACGGTAACGTTGGAAACATTTATGGTGATTTGATGCAATATTTTTTTTATATTTTACTCCAGTTTCAAATAAATTATGTTTTTTATAAGAAGACTGCATGCGTATAAAACCCGAATCGGCTTTGGAAATAAAAACCATACCATTAATGCAAAACGTGAGTATCGTAGGAAACATTCTTATTTTGTATTTAACTAAGTATCAGTAAAATCTATTCTTATTTTTAGGAGATGATTATGAATAGTCTATAGAGTATTCTCTGATTATTTTGATATAAAATCAATACACAGCTGTTTAACATAAATTTATATTCCGTGTGATTTTAATCTTTAATGCTTAGGAGAAAGTTTGTAACGTAGGAAACGTGCAAATCAGCGACAAAATAAAAAGGCAAAAATAAAGGAAACGTTATTGTGCAGTACCAGACTTATTATGAAACGTAAATAACTCCATCTCTGACAACAATTTAAATTCATTTTCTTCAGAATAATTCGGTTTCGTTGGAAAATAAACGGCAATTTAGTTTGTGACATAGACTGGCGACATGTATATTTTCCCATTTTGGAGTCATTTGTCGGAGTATAAAATTTTAATTACCGATGTGGATACAAAAAGTTGTATACGATTTTATCGAAAAGTATATATATGGTCTTTCAGGAGACAATGGAGTCCTAAATATCAGCCATCTTTACAAAAACTATTAGCGACACATGTTTTCCGGAATTGGCAGACTTAATTGAGAATGACTGACCTGTGTGTATGGTGTAATGGTGTTTAAATGAGGAATGGGGAGTAGGGTGTTTGGAAAATGAGTCGGGAATGATTCATTGTAGAATTAATATTTTTTAACTGGCATGAAATAATATGAATGAATTATCACATGAAATAATATGAATGAATTATCACATGAAATAATATGAATGAATTATCCCATGAAATAATATGAATGAATTATCACATGAAATAATATGAATGAATTATCACCTTAATTTATTTTTGTTTGGTCATGTCATATTTTAACTGACATTTACTTTAGATACAGTAGGACAGCAAACGCCTGTTATGACGTCATTGTTAACCGAATTGGTGACGTGACTAAATGTCAATTCTTCGTCATTTTGTTGTAGTGTGTACATGTACTTCTCACTTTTCGCCATCGTACATGTTGAAGTAAATATATTGTATTGCTCTAATATAAGCAATGAGATTGAACATACGTTATATAACAACATTATAAACGCCCTCTCCATACATAAAGCATAGCAATAATCAATTGAAAAAATATATATTTAAAAATGTGTAACTGAAATTAACCTATATATAACTGCATTCAAATTTACAGAAAAGAAACGATTATATTACAAAGAATAAAAAATGAACTAATGAAAGTAACACCTGCAACAATCAATCAAACCCATGACTATATATTACGTATGAGCGTTTAGAACTGCTGTAAAATGTCAACATTTGTCGTTTCTGTATCAAGTTATATCCATATCAATAGCTCCATCAATTTGAAGTTTTAAAGAAAAGAGTGTGTCTTATGTATGCATGTGTTTGTTACAAAAGCCCAAAATCCTCGTCTTTGCATGTATGCATATCGGGGATGTTTTTTTTCTCAGTTATTTAACTGATTTCAGATATTTTTTTGCAAAAAAGAAATTCCGAAAATTGCAGGACACTGTCAGAACAGGTAAAAAATTACATTTTTGAAAGGGAGCGTAGATGGCTTCAGCTTCAGTAATAGTTTTTTCTATCCAGAATCATCCCTGACATATCAGTCAATTGAATGGCATGACAGTTGTGTAGCTAGAGGGGGTGATGTGGTTGTTCACCCCGGGCGGCACTTTTAGTTTGGTGGTATGTTTGGGTCTGCTGTATAAGCCTGTATAGGTTGTATTGAAAGTGTCGGGTGCACTACTTCTGTTGAAGAATCTTTCCATAATACGAGTAACTTAAACGATGGCATATGTATTTAAGCAATTTGTATCTTGACCGAATGATAAACATTAGCCAGCGATGTATTCAGGGCTGTTTTACCATTGTTGACAATGTAAAACCTGTCAAAGATCTTTAATGCTGCGGCCCAATACGACGATTCCGTGATAAGACGTTCTCTTGATTTAGAGGAAGAATTCGTACCATCGATCACGTGACTTCATAAAAAAATCTAGGCATTTTAGCAGTAGACACTGCAGGTAGAAATGGATCGAGGAAAACGATCTCAAAAGTCGTCCAGCAAATATTGGTGCGTGGTTCCGGGGTGTACATCTGACAGCAGGAAGAAGCCCAATCTGGAAAAATATGTTTCATTTATCCCATTTCTGACAAAGTTAAAAGACCACAGGCCATTTTGAACACAAGATGCCTAGATTTTAGTCACGTGGTGATGGCAGTCACATGATGGTATTATCTGAATACCAGTATCCCGGAACCGACGTATCGCTATGTGTGGGAGACGTCATAGTGGTTGTTATATAAATCAATTATTTTCCTTAACAGAAGTTCGTTGCTCTATTTTCTGGCCAGACGAATTTTGTACGTGGTTATGTTGTTGTCTGGTGATTTGGTCGCGTCCTGGCCAGATTTTATCCACCAACCGACTTTTCCCTTTGATTTTCACCTGAACTTGGTTTTCCAAATTACTTTATTGCATTCTAGCTTATTCACTTTCTTTGTTGTTAAATTACCATCAATATATTATTTGCTTTGTGATCAAGTCACATACCGTATGTTACATTGTCCGATACTTGACGGTATTGTATGACCAGTATGTTTTAGTTAATAGTATGCAATTATATGTATTTTACAATGATTTTAAATATAATGTTTCATCAACCATATTTTCATGTTTTTCTTATCACGCAACATGCAGAATAGAATACAATCTAATTAAAATTAGATCTCCGCACTTGTTCCCCATTTTCTATTGGTTGTTTACTAGTCGCCGCGTGGAAGCTCGCGTGCGGATATCTAATTTTAATTAGATTGAATCGAATATTGGCCATGAACGGGGTTCGAACTCACAACTTTAATGGTGATAGGCATCGATTGCACAGGTAATTGTAAATCCAACTACTACACGATCACGACCACCCTTTTCATTGAATATAGATATAGAGTTGTCATGAAGCTGCATGCATAACGTGAGCTAATTTCAAACCAAAACAAAAGGTTGAAATTTTCATTGTCAGCTGACATCTTGGTCGTCTAGAGCACTCATCGGTTATAGTGGACTGAATATCATCTAATACTGTCTGTAGTGTTATGTGTCTGTAGTGAACTCATTCTTCTTCAAAATTATAATGCATTGGAACCAGCTGGACGAAGAGATAGTGCATGCAAAGACAGTTGAGAGCTTCAAAACAGCTCTCCAACACCGACAATAGGTGCTCTCTCTCCCGGCGAGTTAAAACCAGCAAGTGGTATCTTCGACGTATTGATACAGATACAGGCCCCGGCGCCACAAAACTTGAGAATTTACTTAAGTCTGAGAATATTCTCAAATAAGGAAATACTCAAATTTGATTGGATGAGTTCCTTATTTGAGAATATTCTCAGACTTAAGTAAATTCTCAAGTTTTGTGGCGCCGGGGCCTGATGTTATTTCGTCTAGAAAAGCATCGTGCGTATTAAATATGATATCTACATTTTCATTCTCAAGCTTTTGCGTTGTTTCACATATCTTTTGAGTTACTTCGGACATTTTTGTCATTTCGCAAAACAAAAATATTGTGGTGTTGACTTGGTAGGACCACCTCGTTGTATAAACTATTACATATTTTTTAAAATCTGAACACAAAAACGTCCATTAACTTAAAAGAAAATTGAAAGGTGGGATTATAGACCCTTAGGATAATTCTAGATAATTGATATAATCAAAACCCTTAAAAGTTTTTTTAGTCAAAAATTATATATTACGTAACAGTAACAATAGACGAAGAAAAATAGCCTAATATCTGTTTTATAACAATATCATACAACAATTGACCTCAATTTGTATATCTGTTTTGTAAGTAAATACATTCTTTAAATCTCGCCATAGTCTACAAAAACATGCCAAGTTATTGTTTCTTGTTTTATGGTCTATATCATAAAGAAAGCAAGCAAACAGCAGGAATGCTTGTACTTAACGTTAGTTTTCGCTTGTTTGAATCTGTCAATTAGCGTATTAATTCTATACATAAACACACACAAGCTGATACATACAAATTTGATCGAACCTATAGTAACTTTATTCCTAATATATTATCGGCAACATACTTACAAGAAATAATTAGTATTGATGTTGATTTTTTAATTTAAAACATGTTTTATGACTAAGTGTTGTTGGTCAGCAGGGATGTGGTATTGTTGAAAGAATTTGACTATTTTTATACTGGATGTAAATTTGTAACAAGGATTTCATATGAACTGAAGCAAGTCATTTGTAAGTTGTTAGTATTATAATTACTATAAGCTTTCTTCTAGATTTCAATCTGGGCATTTGTGTGTTTTTTTTTAAAATATATATACATGTATATATCTTTATTTCTCAACAAACCATAGAGAATTACAAAGCTATTTACAAATATATACAATTTATATATAAAATAAAAAATAAATAATATTAATACAATGTAAACACGTATGTTTTGTGGTTTTGTCTTTTCGAAAGTAAATGACAATTCCCAATAGCCTGTCTGACTCAAATCAAATTCAAACATAATCACAAGTTCATTTATCATTAATAAAACTCTTAATATCTGGAATGCTAAGTTAAAATACCACACATTTTTATAATAAATGTTTTACATACTCGTAGAAGGAACAGATGAACCTATTATTTTCACATTAATCAAATTCACACAATTCCCATGCTAAAAATGTGTATCATACAGTTAAAAAAGGTACGATTCTAAGTAGAAGAAATAATACAATTTGGATAATGAAAAAAATAATTACAAATGGTGTAACTGGAATGTATGCCATCCGGGACAGCCCTTGAGTTTGTCTCCTCATCTAAGCACAAATTAATTTCTGAGAATTTTGCCAGAGTTTCAGATAAATTTTCTATTATGTTGACTTGTATGTTCAACACATATATAAAGTTCAATTACAACATATTGCAGAGAGACAGTGACCTACTCAAATACTAGTAGTACATGTACATATACAAATGTACATTTGTTAACATCTATAACTAGCCGACTTGTAACTGTTGAAAAGATGTAGTGCTAAAGTGACGGAAGTTGAAGGTAATACATGTATACAAGGCGTTAGTAACCTTTTTGACTATTTAAAAGTGGAATGTAAAAAAAAAAATATAAAGATAAAATCACGAAAGTCTCCAAAATTTGCGAAAAAACAAAACAAAATGATAATAAAAAGGTGTCAACAAAACCGAATGCAAATTTGTACTTTGGTGTAAAATTTCGAAATTCTCAACCGCAAGGCGTTCATAATAGATATTATGTAATTCATATACATACTATGTTAGGTTAGGTTCTGTTTGGTAGGATTTTAAACACGATCGGCAAGAGAAATGGGGAAAATAATTCATCATGGCTCAACATGTACAGTCAATTAACACCCAAGTCAACAGTCGTGATGTACCATATACTGTATATACCAAAAACCTTGTTAAATATTATTAATATAATTAATGACTTCTTCATTGTGCATTTACGGTAAGAATGCAATTTAAGAAAAGTGTCTTCAAATATTCGATTCAATCTAATTAAAACTAGGTGTCCGCACTTGCTCCCTATTTTCTATCGCTGTGTGGAAGCTGTGGCTTCACGCGGCGACTATCAATAAATCGATTAAATTAATTGTATTCGATTCTGCATGTTGGGTGATAATAAAAACATGAAAATGTGGTTGGTGAAACACTATATTTAACCATAGTAAAATACGTCTGATACATACTATTTACTAAAACCTACCTAACAATACCGTCAAGTATAGGAGAATGGAACGTACGGTATACGTATGTGATTTAATCACAAAGTCAATAATACATAGAAAGCAATTTAATAGCAAGGAAAGTGAATAAGCTGGAATACAATAAAGTAATGTGGAAAAACGAGTTCAGCTGAACATCAAAAGTAAAAGACGGTTGGTCAATAAGACCTGGCCAGGGCACGACCAAAACAATCGACCAAAACACAAAGAAGCAACATAACCACCATTTTTCAATATATTTATTTTTATGTGTATTGCAAGGTTTTTGCAAAATTACTTCAAGAAATATATTTTAACAAATTGTTTTAGGACGTTCCCATATGGGAACAAGGCGCTTTAAAGTTAATATGAAAAACCCTGTTAGTGATGCCCCCTGCAAGTGTTTCCCAGGGCACGTACTCTACATGCCACACCCTAGATACACAACTGATAATGATGCATTGCATTCTTTAAGGTATTCGTAACTATGGCAATGAAGTTCATTGATTTAAGACTGGATTTCTCTCTTTGCTTCTCGTTGATTTTAATTGAATACCATATTTGGTATGAAGGCGAAATTTTTTCAGCATTACACAGAAGATGTTATCCGTTTTTGATGCTCGCCTAAGATTAACATTGTCAAAACGTTATAGTTAACGAAGCTATTGACATAATGTAATTGAAAACAAATAACATAGGAGAAAGTGCAAAGAGAAGGAATTGTTGGAATATATCATTTGATTGATTGATTGATTGATTGACGTCAGATTAGCTGTATTTCAGCTATGCATCTATTAGAGAACAAGTTTACAAACACCACAATTTCTAAGAAAAACATTGATACCGGGGTCGATCTATGGGCGGGTATTTATAACATTGCCGTAAGGATAAAGAGTACATGTAAAAACAGTAGAGATGGTCAGCGAAATTTGCCGTGCAACGGGACACACGACTTGTTCCAAACATACCGTTACTTTTATGTGCATGTCTCGTGGCATTCTATATAATTATATTTCACACTTATTTGTGTCTCGGTTTTAGGGCACGTTGTGTACATTTGTATTGGATTCGTCAGGACTGCACAATTTTCGGACGCCACTTTCGTATGAGTTGTACCACAGTGTAGAAACTAAGTTCTATCTTCGGTAAATCGCTGACTAAAACACACTGTTCTCTGATGGAATACCGATGTATAGTTATAGGATTTAGCTAATTAATTTCACAAATCTATTTCCTACTTTATTAATTAATACTTTGGTCTTTTCCATGCAAGAATTTGCTTTGATGTCGATTTTTTTTAAAATACTGGTCTTGTTTTACAAATCTAATTAGACCTTCACACTTGTTCATGTCTCACGCTGTGGCCAATCAAAAAAAAAATGACAAAGGATGGAGCTCTAATTTTAAATTCGATTGTTGTTTTTCTTGTGTTATAAAATGTTTTGTATAAAGTACAGACGTTATAATTATTTATATCAATACATTGATATGTACTTTGTAATTACATACCAATGTTGTAAATTTGTTACCTTTGAATAATATATTGTGAAATGACAATTTGTTTGTTTTTATCTAGAATTCAAAGAAGCACAAAGACTACGTTTTGACAATCAATTAGTAATTAATACCCGTTGAAATATAAATATATTTTGCGACATGTCGGTTGTTTTTTCCGGGTACTCCTTTTCCCTCTACCAATAAAACAGACTGCCACGATATAACTGACTGAAATATTGTTGAAAATGGCCTTAAACACCAAAACCCTAACTCTAACTCTAACTCTAATTTTCTATTTCTATGCTGATGATAACAATAATGGTTCAACTTCGGTGGTGTAGCGATTAACGAGCTCACATGGACGGTGGAAAATCGTGAGTTGGAATCCCCAGTCAAGACAAACCATAGACTATAAAATTGGTATTTACTGTTTCTTTTCTAAACACTGCAGAATAATAACAAGAACAGGTTAGCTCACAATCAGGATGTGTGAGTTAAACAACTTGTCTCCCTCTTTGGAAATGCCTGTACCAAGTCAGGGTCATTACGGTTTTCTCAGTTTTCCGGTTGTTGACTGATTTTGTCTGTTTATATACTTATGAGTTTTTACTTTCTTTTGGAAGATTGTTCGGAATTCGGTAATTTTGTTATTACCCTTATTCATGTGGACTGTTAGTTTTGTTTAGACGAGTTAGTTCTATAAATTTCATCTCGGAGCGTTTGTCTAGTATAAATTAAGTAAAGCAGACATCATCATCTTGTAATAGTTTAAAGAGTAAGTCTTAATAACATAACGAACAATGTCGATGTTATAATGGTTTATCACCAGCATAAAATTAATATCTCTTGTGGTCGTGGAGTGTAATATGGTAGGAATGCTGACACTATCTGTATACAAATTTACCACTGGTATACAACAGATATATACCATAATTGCCTTATATCAGTAAGTCGATGTCCGATTAGATTGCTAAATAAATGTATTTCAGTTATATCGTGCCGGTCAGTTTTAGTGTTGGAGGAAGCCGGAGAAAACCACCGACCTGTCTCAAGTCAATGACAAACTTTATCACATATATATAATGTTGTATCGAGTACATCTCCCCTGAGCAGGATTCGAACTCATAACGTTAGTGGTGATAGGCACTGACTGCATAGACAGGTAGTTATAAATCCAACTACCATACGATCACGGCGGCTATGACCCCCCTTCTCTCTCTCTCTTTGTTAGGCAAAGTGCATGGCAATAATTGTCCTCTGTCAGGAATCACTTAATTAAAATTACAAGTTTAAAACTAGGTAATGAAAATTCATACTAGTATTCAACTGACACGTCAATTAAATTATTACACCACTTTAATCAGAGGCACATAAAGCAACCTATATATGTATATATGTCTCTACCTTTAAGTAAATAATGCTCCTCAGTCCAGTACACAATTTAGTACATAATATTAAAAATAAGAGAAGTATTTGCTCTCTTAATGGATCATAGCAAACACTCCGTAAAATGACTTCAAACTCATCCTCTAATAAGTTCAATTAAACTACAAAGATTTTCTCTTTGATCTGTCAATTCTACGGTAACGACGTACATCGACCACTTTCAATACGTAAATTGTGTGATAACAATCTTATTTTTGTCAGATTATTTCTATTTTACACATATTTAGTAATGTAAAACTGTAAACAAATATTACATGACTGTACTAACACAGTGTTTACCTATAAAACATTTGGATAAATTGTTGAATAAATCGTTGAAAAACTTTTGTTTTTGCTTGGTCAAATAACAACATTCTATTAAATACAACAGACCACTGTTAGGTAAAATTTTACCATTGTCAAGTATAAGCAAGCTACAGTTGAATTCTAAATGAATCGTATTTTGAGCAGCGCATAGACTTATAAGGAGCCGTCGTGGTCGTGATCGTACGGTAGTTAGATTTACAACTACCTATACAACGTATATCTATCACCACTAACGTTGTGAATTATAATTCCGCTCATGGTGAGGTGTACTCGATACAACATAATGTGATAAAGTTTGTCAGTGACTTGCGACAGCTCGGTGGTTTTCTGTGGGTATTCCGGAAACCGGATCCGGAGTACCTGGTAAAAACCACTGAACGATTATATACTTAGGTTGATAAACAACCCTAGTTACGGCCATGACTGTCTATAATTGAATTGTTCTGGTTGTACCAAACTTTAGTGAGAATAATTGTCTCTGTTGATACGACCAACTGTTCATACTGTACATTAGTAAGCAATAATAGTGAACCAATATTTTACAATATTATTAAATCTTGTATTATACTGTACATTAGTAAGCAATAATATTGAACCAATATGATTAAATCTTGCATTATACTGTACATTAGTAAGCAATAATATTGAACCAATATTTTACAATATTATTAAATCTTTTATTATACTGTACATTAGTAAGCAATATTATTGAACCAATATTATTAAATCTTGTATTATACTGTACATTAGTAAGCAATAATATTGAACCAATATGATTAAATCTTGCATTATACTGTACATTAGTGAGCAATAATATTGAACCAATATTTTACAATATTATTAGATATTTTATTAGTAAGTCAAACGACATCTACTATCACCATAATACACCACACTGTTTGATGTACAAATGCTTGACAACAATATTACTTAACCGAATTTTCAATGGAAGCCCACTTATCTCATAGTTCCAATCAATCGTTGTATACCCATAGATAATACATTTCTCTGACGTCACACTATTGTTCGAACAGTGGATTATTTTTAAGAATCTACAGTTGATTCTTTTGTTCTTGAATATATGAACTTTAACCTTTTACAATTTTAGGCTTAAAAACGTGTTTTACTTATTTTGGGACTTTCGTGTTTCGAATCACTGCCGGGCTTTTTAAAGTCGACTTTGACTTTCAAAACTTCCATCTTACCACTAGGCTAAGTTCATCACATTAATAAATTCTATAATTAGTATATTTAACTCTTGATAGTAAGCTTTGTTAAAAAAAAATATCAACAATTTGCTTAAAAAAAGCAATTGATCAATATATACAAGACACGATACAAGTATTTGAGTTCTGACATAATTTATGTTCAGAACTGACGAGTATTCTCGCAATACAAAAACAATCAACGAACCGACCGCAACTTCACAAATCAGACAGACCACAGGTGAACATTTGGGACACTTGAAAGACCTTGAAATATCTAAATATAAACGATTCTATTCACTTGAAAGACCTTGAAATATCTAAATGTAAACGAGAATCGAAAGCACGGATGCCGAAACAATTTTGTTGTTTATTTTTTGTTAATTGTGGCTTTCTGAACATTAAAAAGGTAAAAATATAAAATGAAAACACTGTTGCAGATAGAAATGTATTATGTGAGAGAATACACTCCAACTTGTAGATTCTTAAAAATAATCAACTCGACACTGACGGGTCTCGTTGATTATTTTTAAGAATTTACAGTTGGAGTGTATTCTCCACTACTTATGATATAGGTACCAGAGATGAATAGCACACACTATACACGCATACAGAGAGTTATATGTAATTCTAACATGACGTCCTTCCTTCGCTTTGTAGACAAACGAGCGATTTATCGATGGTATAATCTCGTTCTGACTGACTTTTCCATTGGCAGCATAAATTGTGTGCGACATTTTCCGCAAAAGTTAATAGAAATTACCGTCTTCCAATCAAAGTATACTACCGTATTTGTACTCTTAGACATATTAGAATCGAAATAAATCATGGAAGCCAGAATGTGTTTGAATTTTAACATGGATTGGTGGATATTAGAAAATGTTATCCCTGTATTCGATACATTATGTGATAAAGTTTGCCAGTGACTTACGACAAAGGTCGGTGGTTTTCTTCAGGTACTCCGGTTTCCTCTGCCAATAAAACTGACCGACACGATACAAATGCAATATTGTTGAAAGTGGCGTTAAACACAAAAAAATCCATAAACCACCAACCCTACAAGGTATGACATGACTGTTAAATGAAGAAAATACTAAATTTGAAGCATGAATTACAAGGTATCTTACACTACAACTTTGTAACCTTTTTTCCGAAAAATATTTGACGATCCCCCGGTGTCAATCATTAAATACAGGGGCGGATCCGGGGGGGGCGCACCCGGCGCGTGCCCCCCTAAAATTGGAAAAAAATATGATTTTTTTTGCGTAAAATCGTGATTTTTCACACGAAATACCCCACAATTTTTCATGCCTCGCTCCGCTCGGCGCGATTATTTTAAGTGCGCCCCCTAACTTGAAATCCTGGTCCCGCCCCTGAAATACGCCATAATTTTGACCAACTCCGGGATCCGTCGATCGTCAAAACTAAAAAAACATAAGTTCTAGAGACTTGGTGTATTTCATTGGACCATTATTGGCATTAACACATGGAACTTAAAAATGGACACAAGGCCTACTTTAAAGGTCACTGCTGAATTTGATCTTTAACATTTAACCTTGTTATACCTCACACAAATCTTTCGTGTGAGGTATAACAACGTTTGTAAATAAATACCACTCTTATGCTATTTATGTAAAAACAAAGTTTACATTATAATTTTTGATATTATCTTTATTATCTTCGTGCCACCCTTTCTTTTGTGTCTTCAACCTACGCCAACATTTTGAAATATCACATTCAAGGTATGCCAAAAACATTATATTACAGGTGTTTATATAACAATTAATGATAGTTACAGGTAAGTAAATTTGGAAATGCAGGACTCAAACGTGAAATTTTATTTCTAAAAAAAACAAAACTAAACAATAGGTTGAATGAATCCTTTCTTCCTATTATTATTAAGTTACAAAAACAATCTAAAAATATAAGAATAAGTCGGTTAAAATTCAACAACTTCAAAAAAACAATAATTAAACCTTTGTTAATAAGTCTCAAAAGTGACATTAATATAATAAAAGACAGACCTAAACAATAGGTTGAATGTACTCTTTCTTCCTGTTATTATTAAGTTATATTTTTGTATTGCATTTAAAATTATACAAGATGTCACGCTCTATTGAAGCTTATCTATTTTTTAGTGAAACTATCCTTAGGTAAATATTGTTTGTAATATAGATAATTGCCCGTTTGAGTATTAATTGTTATGATTAACTGTGACGATTACACCTATAAATGTCAATACGTTTGTCTGTAGAAAGCCAAAATCAAGATGTGTTGTGTTAAGGAAACCTAGTGTGTCATTATTTTAGGAATTACGAAGTATCTTAAAAAGGTATGAGAAAGTTAGCCATTATTTAGACTAATCTCTAGAAATATATTTCAATGATAAATTTAAGGGTAATATACCAGACTGGTTTTTTTTTAAATAATCATTGAACGTTTCTCGATATATTATATATGTCTAAATATTATTTCTCGATAAATTATTTCTGGACAAAAGTTATTTCTCGATAAATTATATCTGGACAAAAGTGATTTAAGAAATAATTCATGGAACCCAGAGCTTGTATACAGTTTTAACATGGATAACATTATTATCGTAAAATTTGTATCCCGAGCGATAGCGAGGGATAAAATGCAACGAAAATAATGTTACCCATGTTAAAACGTGATACAAATTCTGGCTTCCATGAATTATTTCGATTCTAGTAGGAAAAATCTAACTTATTTTTTGAAGTGGAAGTAAGTCAGTAATGGAAATGCATTTCATAACAAAATTCACTAACCTTCATGTTTACAGTTGTTTTTCTTTTATGTTCTAGACTGTGATGCTATGAAGTTACTGATATTTTCCAATTTAATGGCATTTTGAATTTAGCAACTTAAACCAATAAAATGCTCACAAAATCGTAAATCGGTAACCGTGTGTTTTAATGTCATCTGCGTTCCTTGTAAACGACTTCACCGGAAGATGTTAAATTTCAAAAGTCAAAGTCTATTGATGGTTGTTTTCAGTATTTATTCCGGAAAAATATAGGTAAAAACAATACGTGCATTTATATGTTTGTTGTGCACCACAGTGCTGTATGAATACATAAA
>MJUT01052187.1:787489-801459 GCA_002080005.1 Gigantidas platifrons
AGATCTAATAACAAAGTTATGTCTATCAAGTTAATGTGTATCATATGTTATTCAAAGAGAAATATAGAAGACAGATGCAGCTCTAGTCTACAGACTATTGGAAAACAATTCGGTTGTTTCGAATCATTTCCATTCCGTCAAAATTTTTGTATTTTCGTCTGCCAGATCACGTGATTTCGATGGAACTAAAAGCCCTGAGTTTCCGGTGTCAATGTACACAACAAAAACTCCAATCGATATGTGCCGTTTTAACGTTCGATTCTCAAGTTAAAAATATCTTAACATTTTCTGTAAAAGACAGATATCAATTAAATTATTTTATTTGTATGAAAGACTTCAACGCAGAGACAAATAATTCTTTAAAATTAAATTTGTTTTCTTTCTTTATTTGCGGCTGTCAGCATCATGAAAGGAAAACGATCTGCCTTTATGTATATATTTCTTATATAAGACAGATAGTGGGGTACCGAACACCAGTATTTATTCAGCGGTTTCCTTGGCGTCTCCATATTACAATTACTTATAATCTACCGCATCTAATTTAATGTATAAATATTGATGGTAAAAAATGTGATAATATTGAAGATATTTGTAATAATTTTAATAACCATTTTTTGTCAGTGGCCGAACGCATCATCAAAAATTCCAACTTGAATGCGTCCACTGAAAAATTAGATAATTGGGTTAGTTCCAAGCTTACATTTTCATATACTTGTATACTACCAGAAGAAGTACTTACTGAACTTTTGAAGTTGAATATTCACAAATCCAGTGGTTTGGATGGCATAAGTCCTAATATTTTGAGAATGTCAGCTACTGTTATTTACGAGTCGTTAACCCACATTTTTAACTTAAGTCTTTGTACTGGAAACTTTCCTTCAAAACTAAAGCTGGCTAGAGTAACCCCACTGTATAAATCAGGAGATATTGCAGATATGAACAATTATAGACCCATACCAGTACTTCCTAGCTTATCTAAGTTATTTGAAAAAATAGTTTATGCACAGATTTATGAATATTTAATCAAATACAAACTGATTCATCCAAATCAATCTGGTTTCAGATCTAAGCATTCTTGTGTGACAGCTTTAACTAAAATTGTTGATCATATTTAATAAAATAAATGGATCAAGGGAATTACACAGGGGTTTTGTTTCTTGATTTTAAAAAGGCATTTGACATGGTTAATCACAATATTTTATTATCAAAGTTAAAAGTATATAAACTTGATGACTTATCTTTAAATTGGTTTAGATCATATTTGTCGGAAAGATCTCAAAAAGTAATTATCAATAATTATGAATCATCTGCACAAAATATTAGATATGGAATACCACAAGGTACCTTGCTTTTTCTTTTGTATATAAATGATTTACCCCTTTATGTAGACCATAGTATGTCAGATTTGTATGCGGATGATACCACTATACACTTCTCATCTAATGCCATATCTGACATTAACATTATGTTGAATGAAGATATGGAAAAGGTACAGGAATTACTAGAATTACAGTGCACCACTAGTAATGATATGGTTATAAATACTATGAAATCTAAATCAATGATAATGGGTTCATCTAGAAAGATACAATATCTTGAGTCTGATTTTAATATTGTTTATGACCATGTTTTATTGAACGATGTAAAATATGAAAAATTACTTGGAATTACTATTGATAATTGCTTGTCATGGTGTCAGCAAATTAATAATATTGTTTCAAAGATTTCATCAAGGCTTGGATTGATGTGTCGTTCGAGAACATACTTACCTACTGAAGGCTTAATCATGTACTATAATGGATATATTCTACCACTGTTTGATTATTGTTGTACTGTATGGGGAGAAACCACAAATTTGAATCTTGAAAAACTATGTAAACTACAAAAACGTGCAGCAAGAATTATTCTTAATGCAAAATATGATATACCATCTCTTCAATTATTTAAAAAACTTGGTTGGCTGTCTATTCAAAATAGATTAGAATATCATAAAAGTGTTTTAATGTATAAATGTATAAATAATTCTGCTCCTGATTATTTGTGTAATCTATTTGATATGAATACAAATTCTAATGTTTATTCATTAAGATCATCTGCAAAGGGAAATTTGTTCGTTCCAAGACCAAATTCTAATTTTATGAAACGAACTTTTCACTAATCCAGAACTATTTTATGGAATTCTTTACCTCCTAATTTAAAATTAATTCAAAATATAGATCTATTCAAAAAGAAATATACAGATTATTTAATGTCAAAACAAAATAACGAATGATTATGTTCATTACACCGAGGATTTATCCTTGATTATACTCACAGATTGTGATATTTTGTTGTGAATATATTATCAATATGTAAATGTATTGTTTGAAATTGTATTTGCTGTATTTGATTATAATTGTTTTGAGGGCCACAGGGAAGATTAGCTTATTGTTGCTAACTGTGTTACCCTCTTGAAATAAAGTCATTACTTACTTACTTACTTACTTATCTACGACTATGATATGCTGACGTTGTCACAGTAATAGCGTAAACACCGGAAGTCGCCTGCCTATTTGTTCAGACGTCAAGACACGAAAAAGACGGAACGTGGTCGGAATTGACATGATTCGAAACAACCGAATTGACTGATATTTTAACGATTCATCATTTAATTTTGTTTATCATATTCCGGATGTAAATTAAACAATTAAACCTCGTTATATGTAAAAGTTTAAGCAACCTCTGATTTTTCTTCGAAGTAGACAAATATTCCAATCGGCAAGCTATTCATTACTGAAATTTACTGTTCCTAAATAAGGTAATTAAGGTTCTCTTCCCTCATGTATAGGTGACCTAAGCCGATTTTGTCTATCTAGTTTAGGCTCTTTAGTTGTATTGCTCCAAACACTTTAAATTATTTAGCTTTCCAATCTTTCGATTTCGAGTGTACATGGTGAAGATTATTCCAGAAACGCGTCGTGTGCACCAATTTTGATATCTACTTTTTATTCGTATGATTCCATGATTCTTGATGGAGGAACGTAATCGACCGAAATGAGCTGAATGTCAAATATTCGAGTTATCCGAAATAAATTAGATTAATACAATGTAACTACTATCAAAGAATCATATAACGACAGAGTGTTATCCCAGTTAACGACTTCTCCGTGCTTGATAAAACGAAGCATACTGTATGACGAATTCTGTTTCTCTATTACAGTTTTTCTCTTCTTTGTAAACCGCTTCAGTGGTTAGCGTGCTCGCCTCGAGTGCGATAGATCATGGGTTCAAGTCCCGATCGGATCAAACCAAAGACTATAACATTAGTATGTGTTGCTTCTACGCTAAACACGCAGCATTATGGAGAAAGAATAAAGACGGGTTCGCCTGGAATCTGGATAATGTGTTCGAGTGGGGCTACACACGGACTGATGTTTCAGTGAGCACTATGAAAATCCAACTAAGCGCGTTTGTCTAGTACAAACCAGACCTCATCATCATCTCATTGAAAATTGACTTGTTCTCGCCATGATATAGCTGTATAATTGCTGAATTGGTGTTAAACAACAATCACTCACTGTCTTCCTTGTAGATATCTGTCCATTAATTGTGCATTATATATGTTTTTAATTACGATGTATATTGTCTCCACGATGTTTATTGTATAAGTCTGAACCCATTTGGTGTTTTCTTTTCTATTGGTTATAATCAATACCATCTTATGTTTCATTTTGTATTGTAAACACTCTGATTAGACAGAAAGACAAACCGATATTTGTTCACAATATTTGTTTATTTTCTGATCAATGAGAGGAGCCGTAGTATATTCATAGTCACCCCTCCTCCACTTGCTGGAGTAATGAAGATATCCTCTCGCTCACTCAACACAGCGTTGGTTTTCAATGAACCACAGAAAGGAATCCTGACAAAATAATCCCATTGGAGACTTTGCTTTTTCCGTGTATTAGTAATTGATATATCGTCATCAAGATATGTATACTCTAGAGTTTGAAGCGTAACTGGTACACTCCACAACCTATAGGTGGTAGTTTATTGTGTTTAACGGGTACACTCCACAACCTATAGGTGGTAGTTTATTGTGTTTAATGCTACTTTCAATTATTTCAGTTATATTGTGGAGGTCAGTTTTATTGGCGGAGGAAACCGGAGAACCCGGAGAAAACCACCGACCTGTCGCAAGTCACTATATAGAACCGTAGCAGACTCATACCCACTCTCCGCTAACTTATTCAGTATAATATTGTTTTTGGTAGTTCTTATTAAATCATAAATATACAGTATACGTAAATTGTCGATAAATATAAAATTTATTTGTACAAGCTTTAGAATAAGGTAGAAAAATGAGCCTTTGGTGAGCTTTTCTAGTCTGTTTTGTAGCGAGTGCAAATTAATTTTATATTAAACGATTGATTGATTGGTGTTTAACGCCAACTTTAGAAATAGTTCAGCTATATCGTGGCGTGAAAAAATTTATGTTACTAGTAACTTAGACACCAAGAAATAAAACATATTTGTGTATAAAACAAATGGGTTATACTATGTACAGATAAAAGAAACATTAAAAAGATAAAACCATATATTAGAACGTATGTTATTTAACGACAATTCAATGTACGTAGATTGTGTTTATCCTGCAATATCAAAAAGTCTAAAACACCTGTAAATGGTCTGAAAATGATTGAAACAAGCGTCGTTGTAACCGTTTTCAATGGTGTCATATGTGAAGTCAGAGCTTATACTGTTACCGTTTCTTTCTGTCACTCCACATGAATCAGGTACCAGAAATGCTTTATTAGGTCCACGACCTATTAACACTGAATGATATTCGACCACCTTTATTAGTACTCAAAATCACACAGTTGCAAGATAATTGTGCATACATACATTAAAATAAATGCATGTTGTTTAGAAATTATTATTACGTCTATAATTGTACTTATTGTATCGTTGTAATTTTAAATATCATAACAATGGTATTTTGAATGTCAAGTTTTATGCTGATTGACAACATTATAAAATCATAGCCTTTTCATGAAAGGGCAATGCCTTAATTTATTGTCCGGATAAACGTATAATTAGACAATATAGGTATGGTGTCTTTTTCTATGAGATTTATTTGGATGAGGCTAATAAACAGGGGTACTGCGAGGCTCTGCCGAGGAGTCCCCCTGTTTCGTACCGAATACAAATAAATCTCGTATAAAAAGACATCATACCTATATTGTCTTTATACTGCAATACTATTTTCTGTTTTCTATTTAAAAAAAATAATTAAAATTCGTACTCCCCGTCATGGGTCCCATTTAAAAAATGCTTTATACAGGACATTGTCCAGTATAAAGCAAAAGTTTATACGACCCCCTTTATCAATGCTGTAAAGTTACCAATTGCAGTATAAAGAAGAATATTAGGGTTTATAAGAAAAATAAATTATTTTCATTGGACGCCACAAACGGATACATCAGGTTATGCCCGTTCCCACAAATTTCAAAAACCGAATGGTTTCCTGTATGATGATTGCACCTAGGGCGTTATTTCTGCTACCAATCCAAGCTTATCCTTATATGAAACCCAACTAACCCTATCCATGCAGTTAGTTCCATATAAGCATATCCATGTAATACTGGAACAAACATAGTCTTACAGTTATTATTTCTGCCAGGAACTGTTTACCCGTTCGCTGCACCGATTTCACCCCCGGTTTTTTGTGGGGTTCGTGTTGCTCGATCTTTAGTTTTCTGTATAGTGTTTTGTAGATAGTTGTTTGTCCTTTTATCCCTTTTCATTTGGCCATTGTGTTGCCTGTCCTTCGATTTACGGATTATGATTACCCCTTTGGTATCTTCAAATCTCTTGTTAGAAGATATAGGTTTTACTTATTAGTGTTGTTGTGGTTGGCTGTGTTGTAAAACAATTAATGTACTTTTATTATGTAATTGGATATACAACTACATATGTAATCAACGCCTATCACCAACAACGTTGTAAGTTCGAATCCCGGTCAGACGAGGTGTATTCGATACAACATTATGTAATAAAGTTTATCAATGACTTCCGGCAGGTGTCTGTGGTTTTCTCCGGGTACTCTGCTTTCCTCTACCAATAAAACTGACCGCCACGATATAGCTGAAATATTGTTGAAAGTGGCGTTCAACACCATAACCATAACCTTTATTATGTTTATATATTAGGTGTTCTTGTATTCAGTATTGTAAAGTTAATATTTACGTTGTTATTTTATTTTTCACTTTTTTAGGATGAACTGATCGACAAAGAAGAGATGAATTCCACCCTGACTATATATACAGATGAAGATGTTATCATTCAGTTGACAAATGAAGCAATTCAGCAGCGAATTCCATGCATAATTTTCATTGGATGTTTGATTTTTATAGGAATCATAGGAAATATTCACGTGCTAGCCTTATTTTCGAGAACGGATTTAAAACCGTCAACATATACAGTTTTTGTAAAGACGTTATCATTGGTGGATCTCATCATGTGTCTTGTTCACATGCCAATTGAAATAGTTGACTTAGTCAAACCATATACATTTTATAGTGAAGTTGGGTGTAAACTTTTTCGACTAAATAATGCCTTTCTCGTGATGGTATCGACATCCATTCTTGTTCTAATAGCCATTGAGAGGCATAGACGTGTATGCAATCTTCTAAAAAGACAAATGACCGTTTCCGTGTCCAAGTGGCTATGTTGTCTAGTCGTATTTATATCACTACTCATTACTTTTCCAATGTATTTTCTCAATGGACATCATATTGTTAGTCTCGAAAGAAACGGAATAAATGCAACAGGATATATGTGTTTTATTAGCGATAAATTTCATGGTAGTACATTTTTGTATTCATATCTTGGATTTATAATCATTGTATTCATAGTTTCGTCTTGTCTTTTGATAAATGCATACTTTTCTATTTCAAGAGTCGTGTTTAGCCGCCATGCTAGTATAATGCGAGGCCGGAAACAGACTATAGACGCGCGCAAAGATATTTCTACTATATTCGGTTCAAACTTGAACTCGCAAGATTACCATAAATATTCAAAATGTTTGCATGAGGACCTTTATCGGAATTATTCACAAACCAATTTAAAATCAACAACTTTGAAAACAACACGTCCGCTTATTTTTATAACAGGAATTTTCATAATAATGTTTGCTCCATACTTGATATTAAATGTTGTGAATAGTCTTGACAAAGAATTCAAAACGAATTTATCAAATCTTGAATTGACTTTTTATCAAATTGGAGTTAGACTTTTACTTATAAATAACGTATCGAATCCATTTGTATACGGATTTACGGACGAACGTTTTAAAAATGGCATGAAACGGGTGTATTGTCGCTGGAAATAATTATTTGTTGTACACACAAACATGAAAGTTAAAGAAATGATTTTTTTTACTGAAAATAAAAATTTCAATTGATTAATTTAACATATACATGTAGTGTTTATTTACTCCAACCGTTTACTATCTCACAAAAACAATCGTTTTCCTTTAATTTCAATTCTTTTAATGAATTGCCACTATATTCATAAGTATGTGCAAATTAAAATTGGTATACGATATAACTGAAATATTGCTGAAAGTGTCTTTAAACACCACGAAACAAGTAAACATATCAAATATTTAATTTAATTTGAGAAATGGACGTACATAGTTGGATTTTTTAGCAGACCGTTAATTTGTTTAGAGTTATCTCGCTTTGTTTACATAATTGAAAATGAAATCCATTTATTTTGTTGTAATTCATGCTAGTTATTTTGACGTAAAACATGATTATTCTTATGAAATTCTTTTGAGAGAGTTCCTTTTTATTTTTCATGGTATAATAATAGTATCCAATGAAAATTAAAAGGTGTGTCTTTTTCTGCTTTGTGTGAGAATCGGCATCGGAAAATATTACTATCCAAATTTGGTCTGTCAATTTAATGGTAACAAAACTCATTTCTCTCGGCCAAATACATGTATTACCGCATCGGTGATGTAATGGTTAGCGTGCTCGCCTTATGTGTGGTTGATCGTGGGTTCGAGCCGCGATTGAGTCAAACTAAAGACTTTGGTATTTGTTGCTTCTCCACTAACCACGTATTAAGGGGAAAGAGCAAAGACTGGTTATCTCGGAATCAGGATAATGTGATCCGAGTGGGGCGACATGTCTATCCGCGGACTGTTGTTTCAGTGAGCTAGCACTATATAAATCCAACTAAGCATGTAGCTGAAAAATTGCCTAGTTGTCGTTAAGCAACAATCACCAACTCATTCACTCTCAGCCAAAATAAGGAATGTTTTAATGCGGAATTATACCAAATTATTAGCATCGCATGAAACTTAAAGGTAACGTCTAGATATCACGGGCCTGGTTCGATTGATTTTGTAGTGTCGAACAATTTTAGAGAGCCCTCTATGTCAGCATCAGTAAAGAGTAGAGGTGTCAGATTGTCATAAAGTGGATCAGTTGGTTCTGGAACTATTGAATTAGAATCGTCCAGGTGTCGGTGATAACTGAAACAGTCGCTAGTTAATTCACATTTTGTAATAAATTTTCACTTTGGAGGCCATCGTCCGTTTGTAAAAGGGTATTGGACGGCTAGATATTGTCATCTGTACGAGTCATCGTCGGTTTGTAAAAAAAGGAGTGTTGAATGTCTGGAAGTTGTCTGTAGATTATTTATAAATTAAACCCCAACACCTGTTTTTTTTATATCAGCGCACCTGGACGGTACAGTAAAAACAGAAAATCATTATTGTAAGATTATTTGATTTATTTCAGATATCAAATGTTTAGTACTAGTAACTAAAAATGTCTCTGTAATATACATCTCTTTAGCTTTTCCGCCCTTCCATCTTCCGATTTTTTTTTCTGAAAAGTCGATCTTCAACTCTTGCTCTTCCCGATCGTAAGCTATGAAGACCAAATTACCGTTTTTATTTCTATACATATAGATTCGCGAGCAGACAACAGTATTTCTCATGTCATACTCTATGATATATGATCAGTTAATATGTATTTTGTGAACTACTTGGTATACCAAACTGATGTAAATCCAAATTCATGTGAAAATTCAGTAATGTTAGCTATTTTTAAATAACCGTCAAGCATACTGGACAAGTAACAGAACCAGATTTAGTGGGGCTCGTGTTGCTCGATCTTTAGTGTAATGTTGGGTAGATCATTTGTTTGTCATTCTGTCCCCTTTCTTTTGGTCATTGTGATGTTTGTCCTTCTTTGATTTACCTATTCTGATTATCACTTTGGTATCTTCAAACTCTTCTTAACAGAAGCCTGGGCAACAGGGTTCTTGGTTGTTCCTCTTTGACAAATATGTCCGACAGGTGCGCCCACCTTCCAATATGACCGTCGTTGCTAAGGATAGAAAATATCAGATATTTCTGTAACCTCGCGTGGGACAGGGCACTACGAATATGCCTACAGACAGCAGTCTCTTGCTTATCGTAGATGGCAGACAAAGAGCCTGGGCCATTTTATCGCTGTTTCGTTTCACTTGTCAAAATCGATTTCTTGTGTTATTTTTAAATGATCGGATGAGGGTTGTGATTTATGCTGATCATTTTTCGCCTTTTCTTTGATTTTTCCATTACCAAAAAAAAACTTTTCTACATTGATTACAAATAATTCCACTTTCAAGAACATAATTTCCTTGACTTTGAAAATATTCTATTTGTTTCGCAGTTATTTTCCTGGTTTGGCCTTTTTTGTGTTGATGGCATACACAACACTTGATTTTCATTGTTGCTGTAGTAATTACACACGGACATATTTATGTTTTGGTCGACATTTTATGGAATAACTTACTGTTTATGTTTGTAACGTTTTGCAGAATGTAATGTAAACAAACTTACGGGAATAGGAAGTATGCTTTGATATATATAAGGACCGGGCATAATACTATAATAAATACAAACAAGATAAATATAATTCATGCCAACTGGTGTATTTGCATAGCTTTCATAAAGTCAAGTGCTCACCAATTATTTTATTTTGACAAAAAATATAAAATTTGTAAGCAACAAAAATTACAGCTGTTGACAAGACTCGAACCCATAACAAAAATCACACTTCACTTCGCAATTACATGACATCGACCCATCATACCAATTGAGCTACCAAACTCATACTAAACTTGACGAAATTACATATATATATAGCTCATAGGTAAGTTTGTTTTCTTCTAAAAAGTTGATTTTTCTATAGCTAAGACCTTGACAACCAAGCTCAATTTTTGTGGAGTATTAAAAGACATATAGACGATTATAAAAATAAAAAACCATACTTCACGTTGGATGTGGAGGTGATTCATAGGAGATTCCCTGTTCCAAGTGCCTAAAATCCTTGGAAAATGTACAAATTACGATTTTGTTGGTTTTTCATGGTAGTTTTTCTCCGTTTTAATGACCATAATATATGACAATTGTACACAAAAATGTCGAACAGTATTTTTACTTCATAAATTCATCATTTAATACCACGTAGTCAATATGTATGAAATTGGCCCTCCTAGTGAAACAAAATAAAGGGAAATCCCTCAAATTTGCAATGTGTTGCGACCCGGGTTGGTGGAGAACGGAATCCTGGTGGTTGAAACACACCACCTCATCTACATGGGATGTCTAATGTACCTGGTTCGATCAATCAGCTGGTCACATCAAGCCCTGTAGTTCATCATGTAAACACTAATTTTTATCTTTTTATTTATTCTGACTTGAATTTTTGGGAGAACATTCTAGTAATTATGATTATCCATCAATGTACAAATGAATACCTTTTTTCAGCTAGAGTTACCTTTCCTTGATCATTAATTCTCAGAAGTCTAGAGTGTAACGTCTTATAAAAAGCATTGTCAAACTATTTATCGATGTTTCCCAAACAAGGACATGTTCTTTGTTTTTTGTTTACTTTTTACGATAAATTTTCAATTGTTATCAGAGCAATTCTATAATAAGTTGAAAACAGGTTACTTAGCATGAACAACCATCCTTGCTAGCACACGTGGCAAGTTACCTGCATGATGCAAAGTAATATACTATATATATACATGTATAATGATGTCTTTGAAATTAGATGACAAACAGATATAATACTGTGATAACTTTGTATTGCTTTTGTAATGCCTGAATCCAATTAAGAATTAATTATGAATATACAATAAGATAAATCACTTTTGAAATATTAATATAAAAAAAACTTCTATGTGAATGGTATTTGCAATTTGATATGGTGCCACTGGCTCTAGTCTAGATGAATTTATATAAACAAACATTATTATTATACCTCAATGTATATATGAATGTTTTCCATTGGGTAATTTAAAGTCACACGACCTTAGACAATAGTTGATGACTGTATTCTTAATTTCCCATCGACTGATAGACAACCATATTGTCTACACCAATAACTCATATTTTGTTTCAACAGACGAATGACAACAGTATTGGGTTAGGGTTATGGTGTTTAACGCCAATTTCAACAATATTTCAGTTATATCGTGGCGGTCAGTTTTATCGTTGGAGGAAACCGGAATACCCAGAGAAAACCAGAGACCTGCCTCAAGTCACTGATAAACTTTATAATATAATGCTGTATCGAGTACACCTGACCATTGAAATGTTTTCCGATTGTTATATTTATTTAAATTGAAGAATCTGCTATATTTTCTAATAAGTTTATTCTGAAAATCGCGGTAGTTACAGTACCTCGGGTTTTATTCCACCTTCAATCATTTTGAAGTAAAAGTTAATCCTCCGAACTTAGATAACGTAGTGTCGGCGCGGCGAGGGGTCGATTGTGTTTGAGAAAAGAACGAAAACATCATAGATTTGGTGTTACAAAAATGTATTTCGATGTTTCTATTAAAATTTACGCTGACTGGGTATCCATGATATTTGCTGCATACTTTTAAAAAAGGACGAATCTAATGATTTAGCAATATAATTGTTTTGGAGAAAGCGCAAAAAAAGAACAATTTTCGTACATGTGAAAAGCCGAGGACAACTCAAGGATTAATTCCTATCTTTTTAAAGCTCGGAATATAAAGAAAACTTATTTAAGTCTACAGCAATGCTCACCAAATCCGTTTCTAATGATAAACTGTGCGAACTAATTTATTTTGTCACCTTCCGATGTTTTATTGTGCTCCTCAACTAAAACCGGGCACTTGTCCAACGTTTGACTTGCACAGTGTAAAACAAGCGCGGAAATAGGGACGCATAACGTCACAGACGGGAATAGAAAGACCACATTCAGGTCCAGAGTACAAGCGTGGAAAAGTGTTACACAAGCTAATTAAAACCATTTTGTGATAAGTAAAAACACTAATTTTAATTAGAAAGAGTCAAACGGAATCCCTGGGACCGTTCACTTCCATTATGAATCATATCACAGCGGTACATCCCGGCGTCAAATGTAGTCAGAGAATGTAGTTGTAAATTATATTCTCCTATAGAATGGTTGCCAATAATAGCTATAGATGACAGTCTGGGATTGACTAATGTGCCATTGGCGATCAACGCATTGCCAGCTGGAGGACCATACCATATAATACTGCTATTTCCTACTTGTATAACTGGGCACACCAGTGTCACATTATCTCCTACTGTAGATATTATTGGGATAACATAGGCTGAAATAAAAATAAAATTATATAATTATGATTGCTCTCATTTTACGACAATTTATTAATTTAATGTTTGATGCAAAAGTGATACTTTAATTAATTTTCTACGTTTTCCTTGACTCGTCAGCATTAGTCTAGATTAGATTCTATAACTGTATTTGCAGTACAGATTCATTATATGCGCATTTTCGTTCGTTTATATATACATACTCATGTTTATAATACATGCTGACAATGAGATGCACCCAGGTTGTATTTTAACTTCTACCATAGATTTTTCTTCCTGATTTTGCTAATAAATAAGTCTACGATGGCAATGTATAGCAATTGATCTCCCCATCTGCTTTTGTAATGTTACCTTTCACCGGATTGATGCCTGTTGTTAATGGAGACGTTTTCATCATTGCTTGGGAGGTTATAGGTATTGACCTCTGATTAGTAGGTAGTTGCGTTGTGTTCGATTCGGTTGCTGTCGAAAAGAGTTTAAAGTTTTAACATTACCCATATTAAAACAGTTTTGGATTATATAATTATTTGAACATTGGTGGAGAATACATTTCATTTGAATTAGATATATTTCAAAATTTTCCGAATTATAGTTTATGATACTAACCAAGAACCATCATTGTACTGCGAGGAATCACCGAAAACGGCTAGTATGAATTTCAACAATATAAAAAATATATGGCACAATAATGTAACGAAGAATCACGAAAATAAAGATTAAACAGTGATTGTCATCAATTCAACAAATATCAACAAAACGAATAATTACATCTCACACCAAATCATTGAACGAAAAAAAGACCTCAACATATGCCGATGGAAGTACAGGACTTAGTCTGAACAGGGTTAGGGGTTCATTCTGTGATGGAAATACAGGGGTTAATGGAATCCTACCCATCCATTAAGATATGGAAATAAACAATACAAAATATTGAGATGCAAAAAAGCCTTAAAAAAGCAATGGATTCTAACGCAACTTTTACGTAACACATGGTCAATATTTGTATTGGCTACCATCTAATACACAGCTGATATGTCGTAATGATGGAGTCTACTTTGAATTGTCCACCACATTAAATTCTTTAAATCAATCATTAATAATTATTACAATCAAAGTTTAAAAATATCAAAGGGCCAATCAGAAACCGGTAAATCACAGGGCCGACAAAGCAATGGCCGAAAGAAAAGGGATGAAAGGACAAACAATGATCTACAAAGAAAACTAAAGATTGAGAAACACGAACCACGTATAAAACGGATACGACCTCAGACGCCCCGGAAGAGAAAGCTCCACTACTCCACTTGTGGCA